>OY757020.1:2401547-2529687 GCA_963580285.1 Lucinisca nassula | reverse complement strand
TGACGTCATAGCCGGCTTGCAGGGAATACAAAGAAATAAAAAAGCCACGTCATGATAAAATAATTTGCGAACACCAATGATGTAGATCAGCCTGTGCTTTGAACAGTCTGACAACATCTAACAGTTCAATATATTCTAGTTTCTAGATTTTGAACTTTGCCCCCGCGCCCCTAGTATAGGAGGAATAGATTAGACTGCCTTGTGCTTCTGCGCAGAGCTGAAACCGACGTAAACTACTTAGAAGTTCGAAGCCTGCCTTGGAAAAGTGGTGCAAGTTGGACCACTCCTAATTCCATAGTCGCTGGTAGAGCTTGAGGTGTCATTTCATCTCATTGCCGTGTAAAGTCCCACAAAATCGTAAACAATGTGTCAAAATGAACTAACTATTTCCCGGGAAATAGGCGTGTATATCAGCGAACCAAATGTGTTACTAAATGTCATTTCATCACACCAACAAAATCGGAAGCAGCGTGTCAAAAATTAACAAATTAGTGTTGACAGGGAAGTAAAACCTAAACAATATATCCTGGCTTTGTTGTAGACATAACTATTTACAGCTACTGGTGGCTAATTACCAGAAACTGAGCACATTCTTGTTATTGACAAAAATAAATATTGTTTTCCCGGGAAGAGAAGAACTTGTCCTTATTGGGTCAATATGAGTCAAGCACAAGTTACCAAATTATTATAAGTAATGTGCCACGTTTCATGTAGCTTTTCTTGTCCAGGTTATGGTTATATTTACTCGTACTATTCGTGTCACTATGACATTTTAGTGACGTGTATAGAAGGTTGTCTGTAAACTCCAGTTAACAGCTTTTTATAGCCGTGCTATTCGTTGAAGTGACATGTAAAGAAGGTTATATGTAAACTCCAGGTAACGGCTGTTTATAGAAGTGAAATTTGTGTCACCATGACGTTGAAGTGACGTGTAAAAACGCTGTCTGTAAATACCGGATAACAGCTATCTATGGCCGTTCTGTTAGTGCCAGAAGCCTCCGTGGTGTAGTGGTTACGCTGCTCGCCTTGTAAATCAGGGGTCGCAGGATCGACCCCGGGCTTCTCCAGACTTTCGGATATTTCTATAAACTGAGGACCCGTCTCCGTATTACCTTAGCTGTTGGTGGGACGTAGAACTCAAACACTCACTCACTCTGTTAGTGTCATTATGACGTTGAAGTGACGTGTAAAGAAGGCTGTAAACACCAGGTAACGGCTATTTATAGCCGTGCTATAGGTTGTCTGTAAACTCCATGTAACAGCTTTTCATAGCCGTGCTATTCGTGTCACTTTGCCGTTGAAGTGACACACAAAGAAGTAAACAACAGTTATTTAACACTGTGCTAGTCTTGCTAAGCATGTTACTATGACATTGAAGTAACATCTATTTATAGTTGTGCTTTTCGTGTCACTATGACGTTGAAGTAACATCTATTTATAGCTGTGCTTTTCGTGTCACTATGATGTTGAAGTATCATGTAAAGAAGGTTATCTGTAAACTCCAGGTAACCGCTAAAACAGCAGTGCTATTCATGTCACTATTACGCTGAAATATCGTGATAAGAAGGTGATCTGTAAACTCCAGGTAACAGCTATTTATAGCTGTGCTATTCGTGTCACTTTGACATTGAAGTGTCGTGTAAAGAAGGTTATCTGTAAACTCCCGGTAAAAACTATTTATAGCAGTGCTATTCGTGTCACTATGTCATTGAAGTGACCTGTAAAGAAGGTTATCTGTAAGCTCCAGGTAACAGCTATTTATAGCCGTGCTAGTCGTGACACTATGACATTGAAGTGTCGTGTAAAGAAGGTTATCTGTAAACTCCAGGTAACAGCTATTTATAGCTGCACTATTCGTGTCACTATGACATTGAAGTGTCGTGTAAAGAAGGTTATCTGTTAGCTCCAGGTAACAGCTAAAACAGCAGTGCTATTCATGTCACTATGACGTTGAAATTTCGTGTTAAGAAAGTTATCTGTAGAATCCAGGTAACAGCTATTTATGGCCGTGCTATTGGTGTCACTTTGACAATGAAGTGAAGTGTAATGAAGTTGTCTGTAGACTTCCGGTCATGGTTATATATAGCTATACTATTGGTGTCACTATGACGTTGAAGTGTTGTGTAATGAAGTTGTCTGTAGACTCTAGGTAATGGTTATGTATAGCTGTACTATTGGTGTCACTATGACGTTGAAGTGTAATGAAGTTGTCTGTAGACTCCAGGTAATGGTTATATATAGCTGTATTATTGGTGTCACTTTGACGTAGAAGAGAAGTGTAATGAAGTTGTCTCTAGACGCCAGGTAATGGTTATATATAGCTGTACTATTGGTGTCACTAGGACATTGATGTGAAGTGTAATGAAGTTGTCTGTAGACTCCAGGTAATGGTTATATATAGCTGTACTATTGGTGTCACTATGACGTAGAAGTGAAGTGTAATGAAGTTGTCTGTAGACTTCAGGTAATGGTTATATATAGCTGTACTATTGGTGTCACTATGACGTAGAAGTGAAGTGTAATGAAGTTGTCTGTAGACGCCAGGTAATGGTTATATATAGCTGTACTATTGGTGTCACTATGACATTGAAGTGAAGTGTAATGAAGTTGTCTGTAGACTTCAGGTAATGGTTATATAGCTGTACTATTGGTGTCACTATGACATTGAAGTGAAGTGTAATGAAGTTGTCTGTAGACGCCAGGTAATGGTTATATATAGCTGTACTATTGGTGTCACTATGACGTAGAAGTGAATTGTAATGAAGTTGTCTGTAGACTTCAGGTAATGGTTATATAGCTGTACTATTGGAGTCACTATGATATAGAAGGGAAGTGTAATGACGTTGTCCGTAGACGCCAGGTAATGGTTATATATAGCTGTACTAGTGGTGTCACTATGACGTAGAAGGGAAGTGTAATGCAGTTGTCTGTAGACGCCAGGTAATGGTTATATATAGCTGTACTATTTGTGTCACTATGACATTGAAGTGAAGCGTAATATACTTGTCTGTAGACTCCAGGTAATGTTATATATAGCTGTACTATTTGTGTCACTATGACGTTGAAGTGAAGTGTAATGAAGTTGTCTGTAGACTCCAGGTAATGGTCATATATAGCTCTACTATTTGTGTCACTATGACATTGAAGTGAAGTGTAATGAAGTTATCTTCGTCACTATGACGTTGAAGTGACGTGTACAAAAAGGTGGTATGTAAACTCCAGGTAACAGTTATTTATAGCCGTGCTATTCGTGTCACTATGACGTTGATGTGACGTGTTAAGAAGGTAATCTGTGTCACTATGACGTTGAAGTGACGTGTTAAAAAGGTTGTATGTAAATTCCCGGTAACAGTTATTTAAAGCCGTGCTATTCGTGTCACTATGACGTTGATGTGTTGTGTAAAGAAGATTCTGTAAACGCCAAGTAACAGCTATCTATAGTCGTGCTTTTCGTGTTGATATGACATTAAAGTGACGTGCAAAGAAGGTCGTCTGTAAACTCAAGGTACAGTTATTTATAGCCGTGCTATTCGTGTCACTATGACGTTGAAGTGACACCAGCTAACGGCTATTTATAGTGGCAATATTCGTGTCACTATGACGTTGGAGTGTTATGAAAAGAAGGATATCTGTAAACCGCAGATAACAGCTATTGATAGCTGTGCTATACGTGTCACTATGACGTTGAAGTGACGTGTAAAGAAGGTTACTTATAAACTCCAGGTAACAACTATTAATAGCCGTGCTTTTCGTTTCAATATGAATTGAAATGACATGTAAAGAAGTTTGTCTGTAAACACCAGGTAGCAGAACTCCAGGTAACAGCTATTTATAGCTGCGCTATTCCTGTCACTATGACGTTAAAGTGAAGTGTAAAGAAGGTTCGTGTCACTATGATGTTGAAGTGACGTGCAAAAATGGTTATCTGTAAACTTCAGGCAACAGCTCTGTGCTATTCGTGTAATGACGTGACCTACGTTACCGCGAAAATAAATGCTACTTGTACGTAAAGACGTTAAGAAAATGCGGCAAATCACGACACTGGGGTAGAGTCCATCAGAAATGCAGCGAAATCAGGTAGGCCAAAATCTGCATCTCGTTAAGAAATCGTTTCCAAAATAAAGTAAATCATTGAATTAGATGCCAGATTTACAGTTCGTGATATTGCACGAAAGGTAGGCATATCGCTATCAACTGTTCACCTTATTTTGAAGAAGCATTTGAACGTCAGAAAGATTTCTGCTAGATGGGTGACACATCTGTTGACTGACGAGCAAAAGAGGGAACGGGTTAAAATGGCCAAAAGGCTGCTTCAAATGTTGCCAAAATATGACAAAAAGCAGTTTGCCAATGTCGTCACAGATGATGAAACCTAGGTCCATTACTTTGAGCCCGTCAGAAGGGTTAGCAATAAGATCTGGGCCACTAAACACAGCAAACGCCCAATAATTTGCCAAACGTTCTTTGAGTACAAAAAAGGTTTTGTATGCAATCTTCTTCTCTGGTGATGGAGTCGCAATAAAAGTGCCGGTGAAAAAGGGCAAAAGCATCACCCATCACCGGAAAGTACCACAAAGACGTAGTACTGAAGAAACTGAAAACGTATTATCAGATACGACGCCCTGCCACTTGTTTTAAACATGTCCGTCTTCTGCTTGACAATGCAATCGCTTATACCTCCGCAATAGTTGCGGCTTTTTTGAAGAAAGAAAAAATAACTGTTTTGCCTCATACCCCCCCCCCACCCCCCGCATTCCCCAGCCCTTGCCCCTTTGTTTCCTAAATTGAAATCATTCCTTGCTGGGCGGAAATACCAGTCCCGACAGGCACTTGGATCTGCCATTCATTAGTACCTTATTACTGTGCCAAAATCAGCGTACCATGACGCCTTCATGAAGTGGATATATCGACTGAAACTTTGCATTTCTAGCCACGGGGAGTACTTCGAGGCTATGAAATGAGCACTTTTGGGCTAACTTGAAATTTGAAGTCTCCAGAACCCTTGTCCTGCTGAGCCCGGATATGCCTTATTTTCCAAACAATAAAGATCCAGATCAGATGGCTTCTGATGAAGCCATCTGATCAGGATCTACATTGTTTGCCATTCAGATTGTGAATATGTTGCAATAATTTGCATCAAGTAATCTAATTGGTTGATAATGGGTAGTGGGTGTGGCATATATAAATAGTCAGCAGGAGAAGGGTTAATGTCATTTTAGAGACGTTGCTTCCGATTGTGTTGCATTTTTACCAGACATTGGGATGAAATGACATCTCAAGCCCTGCCGCCAATAGAAACCACTGTGGTTTAAAGAGTGGTCCGACTCGCATCACTTTTTCTGGCCCGGCTTAGACCTAAGCTGTTTACCAGTACTCAAGTTCGGTCGGTTCATCTCTGCGCGGAAGCACCGTGCAGCCCAATCTATTTCTGCAGGACCCGATGGGCAATAGATATAGAAACCAATTAATCGATGATAAGTAAATAAGTATCGATTCCCGATCGATTACTATCTCATAAGTAAGTAAGAATCGATTGTCGTTTTCCTGGAGTTCATCGATCGAATAATCGCTACTCTACTCTGTCGTGTTCAACTTTATCTACAGTATCAATTTTCTCGAATTCAACAATTTCTAGATCATTTTCCAAGTCTCTGCTCAGTCAAGCGATTCATTTAGAAATTCAATTTTTGTTTGTTTGATTTGAGGTTTAACGTCCCCGTCAACACTGTAAAGGTCATTTTTGAGACGTTGCTTCCGATTTTGTGGGACTTTTACCCGACGTTGAGATGAAAAGACATCTCAAGCCCTGTCGCCCAATGAAACCAATAGGGTTTATATTCATGGACGGTCCGACTTGTACTTCTTTGCCTAGGCATGTTTAGATCCTCTAAGCGGTTTACCAGTACTCGTGTGCGGGTCGGGTTTAGCTCTGCGTGGAAGCATCGTGCAGTCCATATATTTCTTCAAGCCCCGATGGGCGGGGGCCGATTAGAAATTCAATTGATTAAAAACAAAAACACTGGTGATGTTAAGTCAACGTGGTTTAACGGAGATTATGATTTAACCCAAATTGTGCGAAAACCAAAAACACAAACAAGAGTTGTCAGAAGACAACATCGCTCGCCTTGGGGGGCCTAAGATGGATGAGGGCAAGTTATCAAAATAATTTTCTTCTGTAAAACAGCCCAATAGACTGCAGCAAATGAAAGAGAACCAAAATGTACCCCTAATCATCCTGTTTTCAAGCCTTTCCGCTGCAAAAAAAAAAAAAAAAAAAAAAATGAAGAAGAAATCTAAGTTTGATGAAAAAAAAATTCTACAAACTACCAAGTAATAACAAGGCATCACAGGCGATACAAATCCCCTCGAGCAAGACAAATTAAAAAAAGCCTAGCCTAGCATTTGTGTAAAATTACATTATATCCATCAATAAATGTAGGTACTTAAGAGTGATGACAAAGTTTTTTTAAAAATACCCACAGTGACCTTGACTTTGAGCCCCAGACCCTGAAAGTTGAACTTCATACCCAACATTTGTATGAAGTTATCTTAAAATCCATCAATAAATCTGGACACTAGAGCAATGATCAAGTTTTTCTAAAAATAGCCACAGTGACCTTGACCTTCAGCCGCTGACCCGGAAAGTCAAAGTCACTCAAGATATCATCATACCAAACATTTGTGTCAAGGTATATTAAAATCCATCAATAAATGAAGGCGCAAGAGCGATGACAAAGTTTTGATAAAAATAGCCACAGTGACCTTGACCTTCAGCTCCAGACCCTGAAAGTCGAACTCGCTCAAGATATCCAACATTTTTGTGGAGTTATATTAAAATCCATCCATAAATGTAGGCACTAGAGCGATCAAAATTTTTTCTACAAATAGCCACAGTGACATTGACCTTCAGCCCCGGAACCTGAAAGTCGAACTTGCTAGAGATATCATCATACCCAACATTTGTGTGAAGTTATATTAAAATCCATCAATAAATTAAGGTGCAAGAACGATGACGATGTTTTTTCTAAAAATAGCCACAGTGATCTTGACCCCGAGACCCTCAAAGTAGTGACCTTGACCTCAGGCCCCGGACCCTGAAAGTCAGTCACTCGAGATATCATTATACCCAACATTTGGGTGAAGTTATATTAAAATCCATCAATAAATGAAGGCGCTAGAGCGATGACAATGTTTTTCTAAAAATAGCCACAGTGACCTTGACCTTGAGCCCCAGACCCCGCTATGTTTTTAAAAAAGAAAAAAAAAAAAAAACGTTCCTCCCCCGGGATTTGAACTCACGCAGCTTGCAGGTAAACTTTAACACAGAGAAGTAAGGGAGGTAATACAGACGAAAATATTAACTTCTCAAAAAGTCCAATTTAAGCCAGAAAACCTGTAAAATGAAGTACAATGATAATGTTAAATATTGTTTTGTTTTTTTTAGCAATTATTAATTATATATTCAAAATAAAGTTGTAAAACATCACATATTTGAGAGCTTGCAGGTAAACTTTAACCAAATGCGGACGCCGACGCTGACGTCGGACGCCCGAGGGTATGGCAATAGCTCCCCCTTACTTACGTAAGGCGAGCTAAAAATACAAGTATATTAAATGTCAATTCGGGAGTGGTTGAAGTTTTTAAACCAGAGGCACACACTAAATGACCATATGCTCACGCTAGTCGCAGCATAAACTTCAGAGACAAAATATCTGAAAATGTCTGTTGACGCCACCGAAGCCGACTATGAGCACGCTGCCTGAGGTAGTGATGTTATAGTAGGTGGAGTCAGCTCAAAGTTGATGATCGATCATCGGATTATTTATGTGATCGATAATAGATTAATAATCGATAATGTTATAGTGAGAGTTGATGATCGATCGTCGGATTATTTATGTGACCGATAATAGATTAATAATCGATAATGTTATAGTAGGTGGAGTCAGCTCAGAGTTGATGATCGATCATCGGATTATTTATGTGACCGATAATAGATTAATAATCGATAATGTTATAGTGGGTGGAGTCAGCTCAAAGTTGATGATCGATCATCGGATTATTTATGTGACCGATAATAGATTAATAATCGATAATATTATAGTAGGTGGAGTCAGCTCAAAGTTGATAATCGATCATCGGATTATTTATGTGACCGATAATAGATTAATAATCGATTATTGAACTGCTAGAAATATTTTCAGTGTTTTTTTTTTTATTTATGTTTTTTAGATACAAAAAAGAACTGGATGTTTCTTGGCAAAATGTATAAATTTTATCGAAAAAAGGTCATTTTTCATATATAACTTTTCACTTGTGTTGGTATTAATTACACGTTACACAATGATCACAATTGTCTTTGAATTCTTACAATTGTACAAAGAAATCTAGCTATGTAGATTAAGACAAAAATTTACTCGATAATTTTTTTTTGTTTTGGTTTTGGTTTTGGTTTCACGGCCCTTTCAAGATTATTTCACTCATATCGAGCCGATCGTTAATCAGAGGTGGGCGAAAACCGGAGTACCCGGAGAAAAACCACCTGACCTTCCGTTGCAGAACTTGGCGTCTCACATATAACCCGAGCGAGGCTCGAACCACAGCGGTGAGAGACTTAATGCTCAAGAGTCAGCGCTCTTAACCACTAGGCCACGGAGGCCCGTTACTCGATAATGGAAAACCATAATAAATCATTTACTATACCACGATCTCATTATAACACGGTTCCTTATCACACGATTTGGATATAGATTGGTAACAAGATGAATCCAAAATAGATTATACAGGAAAACGATCTTAAGAGGTTACTTTTCTATATAATAACTAACACAGTTTCTGCTTTGGACCCCAACAATAGTGTTATAAAGAGGTGGTGTAATTCATGTTTTTGCTCTTCTACTACTCAGGGCTGACTACTACTCAGGACATCTACTACACAGAACTATCTACCCTCAGGACTGTCTATTACTCAGGACCCTCTACTGCCAGAACTATCTACTACTCAGGACCATCTACCAGACATAACTATCTACTACTCAGGACTGTTTACTACTCAGAGCCATCTACTACAGAGAATTATCTACTACTCAGGACCATATACTAGACATAACTATCTACTACTCAGGACGGTTTACTACTCAGAACCATCTACTACAGATAATTATCTACTACTCAGGACCATCTACTAGACATGACTATCTACTACTCAGGACTGTTTACTACTCAGTGCCATCTACTACAGAGAATTATCTACTACTCAGGACCATATACTAGACATAACTATCTACTACTCAGGACGGTTTACTACTCAGAACCATCTACTACAGAGAATTATCTACTACTCAGGACTATCTACTAGACATAACTATCTACTACTCAGGACTGTTGACTACGCGGAACCATCTACTACACAGAACTATCTACCCTCAGGACTGTCTATTACTCAGGACCCTCTACTGCCAGAACTATCTACTACTCAGGACCATCTACTAGACATAACTATCTACTACTCAGGACTGTTTACTACTCAGAGCCATCTACTACAGAGAATTATCTACTACTCAGGACGGTTTACTACTCAGAACCATCTACTACAGAGAATTATCTACTACTCAGGACCATATACTAGACATAACTATCTACTACTCAGGACTGTTTACTACTCAGAGCAATCTACTACAGAGAATTATCTACTACTCAGGACCATCTACTAGACATAACTATCTACTACTCAGGACGGTTTACTACTCAGAACCATCTACTACAGAGAATTCTCTACTACTCAGGACATTATACTAGACATAACTATCTACTACTTAGGACGGTTTACTACTCAGAACCATCTACTACACAGAACTATCTACCCTCAGGACTGTCTATTACTCAGGACCCTCTACTACCAGAACTATCTACTACTCAGGACCATCTACTAGACATAACTATCTACTACTCAGGACTGTTTACTACTCAGAGCCATCTACTACAGAGAATTATCTACTACTCAGGACCATATACTAGACATAACTATCTACTACTCAGGACGGTTTACTACTCAGAACCATCTACTACAGAGAATTATCTACTACTCAGGACCATCTACTAAACATAACTCTCTACTACTCAGGACTGTTTACTACTCAGAACCATCTACTACAGAGAATTATCTACTACCCAGGACCATATACTAGACATACCTATCTACTACTCAGGACGTTTTACTACTCAGAGCCATCTACTACAGAGAATTATCTTCTACTCAGGACCATATACTAGACATAACTATCTACTACTCAGGACGGTTTACTACTCAGAACCATCTTCTACAGAGAATTATCTACTACTCAGGACTATCTACTAGACATAACTATCTACTTCTCAGGACTGTTTACTACTCGGAACCATCTACTACACAGAACTATCTACCCTCAGGACTGTCTATTACTCAGGACCCTCTACTGCCAGAACTATCTACTACTCAGGACCATCTACTAGACATAACTATCTACTACTCAGGACTGTTTACTACTCAGAGCCATCTACTACAGAAAATTATCTACTACTCAGGACCATATACTAGACATAACTATCTACTACTCAGGACGGTTTACTACTCAGAACCATCTACTACAGAGAATTATCTACTACTCAGGACCATCTACTAGACATAACTATCTACTACTCAGGACGGTTTACTACTCAGAACCATCTACTACACAGAACTATCTACCCTCAGGACTGTCTATTACTCAGGACCCTCTACTACCAGAACTATCTACTACTCAGGATCATCTACTAGACATAACTATCTACTACTCAGGACTGTTTACTACTCAGAGCCATCTACTACAGAGTATTATCTACTACTCAGGACCATATACTAGACATAACTATCTACTACTCAGGACGGTTTACTACTCAGAACCATCTACTACAGAGAATTATCTACTACTCAGGACCATCTACTAAACATAACTCTCTACTACTCAGGACTGTTTACTACTCAGAACCATCTACTACAGAGAATTATCGACTACTCAGGACCATATACTAGACATAACTATCTACTACTCAGGACGTTTTACTACTCAGAGCCATCTACTACAGAGAATTATCTTCTACTCAGGACCATATGCTAGACATAACTATCTACTACTCAGGACGGTTTACTACTCAGAACCATCTTCTACAGAGAATTCTCTACTACTCAGGACTATCTACTAGACATAACTATCTACTACTCAGGACTGTTTACTACTCAGAGCCATCTACTACAGAGAATTATCTACTACTCAGGACCATATACTAGACATAACTATCTACTACTCAGGACGGTTTACTACTCAGAACCATCTACTACAGAGAATTATCTACTTCTCAGTACCATCTACTAGACATAACTATCTACTACTCAGGACTGTTTACTACTCAGAACCATCTACTACAGAGAATTATCTACTACTCAGGACCATCTTATAGACATAACTACCTACTACTCAGGACGGTTTACTACTCAGAATCATCTACTACAGAGAATTATCTACTGCTCAGGACCATCTACTAAACATAACTCTCTACTACTCAGGACTGTTTACTACTCAGAACCATCTACTACAGAGAATTATCTACTACTCAGGACCATCTACTAGACATAACTATCTACTACTCAGGACGTTTTACTACTCAGAGCCAAATACTACAGAGAATTATCTTCTACTCAGGACCATATACTAGACATAACTATCTACTACTCAGGACGGTTTACTACTCAGAACCATCTTCTACAGAGAATTCTCTACTACTCAGGACTATCTACTAGACATAACTATCTACTACTCAGGACTGTTTACTACTCGGAACCATCTACTACACAGAACTATCTACCCTCAGGACTGTCTATTACTCAGGACCCTCTACTGCCAGAACTATCTACTACTCAGGACCATCTACTAGACATAACTATCTACTACTCAGGACTGTTTACTACTCAGAGCCATCTACTACAGAGAATTATCTACTACTCAGGACCATATACTAGACATAACTATCTACTACTCAGGACGGTTTACTACTCAGAACCATCTACTACAGAGAATTATCTACTTCTCAGTACCATCTACTAGACATAACTATCTACTACTCAGGACTGTTTACTACTCAGAACCATCTACTACAGAGAATTATCTACTTCTCAGGACCATCTACTAGACGTAACTACCTACTACTCAGTACGGTTTACTACTCAGAATCATCTACTACAGAGAATTATCTACTACTCAGGACCATATACTAGACATAACTATCTACTACTCAGGACTGTTTACTACTCAGAGCCATCTACTACAGAGAATTATCTACTACTCAGGACCATCTACTAGACATAACTATCTACTACTCAGGACGGTTTACTACTCAGAACCATCTACTACAGAGAATTATCTACTACTCAGGACATTATACTAGACATAACTATCTACTACTCAGGACGGTTTACTACTCAGAATCATCTACTACAGAGAATTATCTTCTACCCAGGACCATCTACTAAACATAACTATCTACTACTCAGGACTGTTTACTACTCAGAATCATCTACTACAGAGAATTATCTACTACTCAGGACCATATACTAGACATAACTATCTACTACTCAGGACGGTTTACTACTCAGAGCCATCTACTACAGAGAATTATCTTCTACTCAGGACCATATACTAGACATAACTATCTTCTACTCAGGACGGTTTACTACTCAGAACCATCTACTACACATAACTATCTACTACTCAGGACGGTTTACTACTCAGAACAATCTAATACACAGAACTATCTACTACTCAGGATCATCTACTAGACTGAGCTATCTACTACACAGGGCTATCTACTACACAGGAAGCCTCATACTACTCAGGGATGCCTTCTTCTCAGGACTGTCTACTACACAGATCTATCTACTACTCAGGACTGTCTACTACTCAGGACAGCCTTCTACTGAGGACAGCCTACCACACAGGACTGTCTACTATACTCAGGACCATCTACTACATAGCACTATAAACTACTCCGGTCTATCTACTACTCAGGACCACCATTCAGATCCTGAAGTCTTCGCCCATGGTTGGTAAGCCGTATCTGGACAGTATTGTATCCGCCTTTATTCTGTCCTCTTCCGAGATACGCCTGACTGGAGCGCCACCTATCCGACCGCGTTTCAGAAGTGAGCCCCGTTGTGAATCCTTGCTGAAAGCTGTTAGTGCTGCTTTCACATGGTTTTTATCTAGATTCAGTGCGTGAAAAAATCTTCTACATGTTTCAAAATTTTCGGAAACTAAATCTTCGTATTTGACAGCAAGAATGTTCTCATCACCTGACATCAAGTGTCTGACAAGACACATGTAACTAGCCCATAAGTGTGTGAAATTCCAGTTATGTTACAATCTGGGTCAGTGTCGAAGGCGTTATTCACCTTCCACAACAAGCCCAACATTTCCACTTGCTTCTTCAATATTGGCTTAACAAGACTCAACCAGGCTTCATCGAAGATTCTACGAGCAATTCCAGCGTGAGGAAATCCATCCAGAAATGCGATAGCCGATGATACAGTTTCTTTACAGTTTCTGTACATGAATATGTGTCTAATATCTGGAAAGAGGTTGAAAATATCTTTCACCAAGATGGCGCAAACTCCTCTAGTTTTGAGACAAATCCTTTCAACACCTGGCGGGACTTACAAAGGTGTCTAAGTGAGGACTTCCGAAACTGGAGATGCTCAGTTTCAGAAATCAAGTTTGATTTTTGCATAAAATCAATGTTTGATGGTACAATTGGTTCCGCTATCAATAACATTTTAGGAACTTTCTCAAAAACATGGCACAGCAGAGTTGATCCACATCGCCCTGTACTTGATATCCAAATTATTCGTGTTGCAGGGTTACCAACCTTGTTAGCCAGTGCATGGAAACAGGTGCTTGACATTTTTATCACATTTTTGCTGTGAGAAAACTGGGCCATATAGAAAAATTGGTTTACATCAGAACTGTTAATATTTATACCTACATCAGTTTCAACGAATACAGCTTCTTGTCCTGTCACGGAATTTAAGGAAACGTTTGATTTGAGCACATACTAGGGCTCAACACTCGTTAAATACAGACAAATAAAATCTCTAGGACAGGCATATTCAAACTCGTGAAACTTTCTCTTCCAGAGAACTTGTCCAAACTGAGCTTTTGTTTCATTTCTCAACACAAGTTTTTTTCACCAAAATGTTGATACTATTTAGAATCGCATATAATGTGCAGTACACCGCATAAACAATTGCTGATACAATTAAGATGAACATTGATACTGCAATGCTATATCCTTGCGCTGCTATCATTGTCGCTAGAAATATATTCTGAAATAGAAAAAAAATATATTAAATGAGGGCCTTAAGCGCTATTCTACTATAGTTGCAGTCTTCGGGATACCAGATAAGGAAATCAATAGTTTTAGCTTGGGGCGGAAATTCTGTTCTGACCCCGGTGTTCTTACCAAGAATCGTATATCCTCACGTGTTTTAATAAATGCACTGATTGAATACGACCTCATATGCGCCGACGTTAAGGTTGACGTCACAGCGCGTTACTTGACCTTACTAAACATTCCTGTAGTGTCATCACACTATGGCGGACGTTGGTAACCGAAGTGACTGCAGCATTAAAATCCGGGCTAAGAAGTGAAAAGTATGCAAGAAAACGAACCCTATATGGGTTTGAAGGGTGGATAGAAAAAATCCGTCCATCGGGATCAATGTCAGGCATCACTCGGCAAGCCTCGTGATGCCGGACAGTGACGCTCGGGACGGATTGTTCCATCCACCCCTCACACCCCATTGAGGGAGGAAAGATCTAGTATGGTTGCCGTCTTGGGGAGGGTATCTAGTATGGTTGCCATCACGTAAACAAATTCATGAATTTAAGACCCCGTAAACCAACTTTATACAGAGAAAATTAGGGTTTAAGGGGGTATACATTATGTTTCATATTTCCGCGCGAAGACATAGGTTGTTGGTACTCGCTGAGGCGGTTCTAACGAGCAACGGCAAACATGCGCCAAGACACTGGTTGCTGGTACTCGTAAGAAGCACCTCAGCGAGGCGGTTCTGACGAGCACCCGTAAACTATGTTTGCAGGATTAATAAGAAAAAATATTACAGATTTTATCAGAGAAGCAACCGTTTCGGAGATATGACGAAATGCACCATGTCGCACGAGTGTGTTAAAGTACTGACCGTCGCCAAATAGAAGGAAGGATTCTAGAATGGTTGTCATCATCGGGGAAGGAAGAAGGGCTCTAGAATGGTTGCCGGAAGGGAGGAAGTGAGTATCAAGAATGCCGTCTCCGAGAAAAAAGGATTCAAGCATGGTTGCCGTGCCCAGGGAGAGAAAAGGATAACAATAGGGTTGCCGTCTCCAGGCGTGGAAGAAGGATTTTGCAACAAGTATGGTTGCCATCTCCAGGGACGAAGGAAGGATTCTAGGATGATCACGCTCTTCATAGAAGGAGGGAGGATTCTTGGGTGGGCGCATTCTCCAGGGAAGAAGTTACGATTATTGCATATCCAGAGGGGACGAAGTTTTCTAGTGTGGTTTTCGTCTCCCGACTCCGGAGGAGACGAAGATTTCTAGTGAGGTTTTCGTCTCTCGACTCAAGCGGGGACGAAGGTTTCTAGTTGGGTTTTCGTCTCCCGACTCCAGCGGGGACGAAGGTTTCTAGTGTGGTTTTCGTCTCCCGACCCCACAGGAAACGAAGGTTTCTCGTGGGGTTTGTTCTCCCGACTCAAGAGGGGACGAATTTTTTCTAGTATTGTTTTATCTCCCGACTCCAGAGGGGACGAACTTTTCTAGAGTGGTTTTTGTCTCCAGTGAGGGGGAAGGATTCTAGTACTGTGACCGTCACCAGATGGTTGGGTAGATTCTAGTATGATTGCCGACTCCAGGGAAGGACGAAGTATTCTTCAATGGTCGCCGTCTCCAGGGAGGATTCTAGTATGGTCGCCATCTCCATAAAGGGAGGAAGGATTCTAGTATGGTCGCCATCTCCAAGGAAGGGAGGAAGGATTCTAGTATGATCGTCGTCACCAAGGAGGGAGGAAAGATTCTAGTATGATCACCATCTCCATGAAGGGAGGAAGGATTCTAGTATGGTCGCCATCTCCAAGGAAAGAAGGACGGATTCTAGTATGGCCGCCATCTCCAAGGAGGGGAGGAACGATTCTAGTATGGTCGTCATCTCCAAGTAGGGGAGGAAGGATTCTAGTATGGTCGCCATCTCCAAGGAGGGGAGGAAGGATTCTAGTATGGTCGCCAATTCCATGAAGGGAGAAAGGATTCTAGTATGGTCGCCATCTCCATGAAGGGAGGAAGGATCCTAGTACGATCGCCATCTCCATGAAGGGAGGAAATATTCTGCTATGATCACCATCTTCATGATGGGAGGAAGGATTATAGTATGATCGCCATCTCCAAGTAAGGAAAAGAGATTCCAGTATACGTGCCGTCGCCAGGGAGCGAGGAAGGATTCTAGTATGATCGTCGTCAAAAAGAGAGAGGAAGGATTCCGTCACCAAGAGAAGGATCGCCCTCTCCAGAGAGGGGAGAGAGATTCAAGTATGTCGCTGTCTCCAGGGAAGAAGGAACAATTCAAGCATATCGCCGTCTGAAGAGAAGAAGGGAGGATTCTAGTATGGCCACACTCTACATGGATTGAGCAAGTGATTTAGTATGGTCACTGTTTCCAGAGAAGGGAGAAGAATTCTAACATTGTCAGCTTTTCCATGGAATAAGGAAGGACTCTTATATGGTCACCGTTTCCAGGGGTGGAGGAAAGATTCTAATATGCTCGCCGTCTACCGGAAAGGAGGAAGCATTCTAGAATGATGTACGTCTCGAGGGAAGAGGGGATTCTAGTATAGTGTCATCACCAAGGAGGAAGGATTCAGGTATGGATGCCGTCTCCAGGGAGGGAGTGGAATCTCACATGATCGCTGTGTCCATAACCGAAGCAAACATTCTAGCGTGGTTGCCGTCTCCAGGGAAGGACGATGGATTACAATATGGTGGCCGTTTCCAGAGTGGGAGCAAGGATCTTAGTATTGTGGGTGTCTCCAGAGAGGAAGGAAGAATTCCAGGACGGGAGAAAGCATTCTAGAATGGCTGGCGTATGCAGGGAGGAAGGAAAGATTCTAGCATGATTGGCGTCTCCAGGGAGGGAGGAAGGATTTTAGTATGACTGGCATCTGCAGGGAGGAAGGAAAGATTCTAGTATGATTGGCGTTTCCAGGAAGGGAGGGGGGATTCTAGTATGATTGCTGTCTACAGGGAGGGAGGAGGGATTCTAGTATAACTGGCATCTTCAGGGAGGGAGGAAAGATTCTAGTATGATTGGCGACTCCAGGTAGGAAGTAAAGGATTCTAGTATGATTGCCGTCTCCAGGGAGAGAGGAAGGATTCTAGAATGGTTGTCGCTATCAGGTAGGGAGGAAAGATTCAAGTACGGACGTCGTTTACAGGGAAGGAGAGGAATTTTAAACGATCGCTGTGTAAATAGTCGAAGCACACATTCTAGTGTGGTTACCGTCTCCGGGGAAGGACGATGAATTCCAATATGGTGACCGTTTCCAGAGTGTGAGCAAGGATATAAGTATGATTGGTGTCTCCAGAGAAGAGGGAAGAATTCCAGGACGGGAGAAATGATTCTAGTATGACTGGCATCTGCCAGGGGGAAGGAAGGATTCGAGTATGATTGACGTCTCCAGGGAGGGAAGAAGGATTCTAGTATGATTGCCGTCTCCAGGGAGGGAGGAAGGATTCTAGTATGATTGCCGTCTCCAGGGAGGGAGGAAGGATTCTAGTATGAATGGCGTCTACTGAGAGGGAGGAAATATTCTTGTATGACTGGCGTCTCCTGGGAGAAAGGAATGATTCAAGTATGGTTGCCGTCTCCCGGGAGAGAGGAAGACTTCTAGTATGATTGGTGTTTGCACGGAGGGAGAAAAGATTATGTTATGACTGGTGTCTCAAGGGAGAAACAATCTAGTTTGGTCGCCGTCTCTAGGGTGAGCCTCATGATTCTAGTTTGATTGTCGTCTACAGAAAGGGGATAGGCTTCTAGTATGATTGTTGTCTGTAGGGAGGGAGAAACGATTCTAGTATGATTGGCGTCTTCTTGGAGGGAGGAAGGATTCTGTTATGATTGCCATCTCCAGGGAGCGGGTTAGGATTCTGGTATTATTGCCGTCTCCATGGAGTTGGGAAGGATGCAAGTATAATTGCCGTCTCCAGGGAGAGAGGAAGGATTCTAGTATGGTTTTCGCCACCAGGGAGGGAGGATTCAAGTATGGTTGCCCTCTCCAGGGAGATGGAGAGGACTCCCAACGATTGCTGTGTTCATAGTCGAAGCAAACATTCTAGTGCGGTTGCTGTCCCCGGGAAGGACAATAAATTCCAATATGGTGGCCGTTGCCAGAGTAGGAGCAAGAATTTACGTACGATTGGTGTCTGCGGAGAGGAAGGAAGAACTCCAGGACCGGAGAAAGGATTCTAGTATGACTGGCATCTGCAGGGAGAAAGGAAGGATTCTAGTATGACTGGCGTCTCCAGGGAGGGAGGAAGGATTCTATTATGATTGCCTCCTTCGGGGAGGGAGGAAGTATTCTAGTATGACTGGCGTCTCCTGGGAGGGAGGAAGGATTCTAGAATGAATGGCGTCTCCTGGGACGGAGGAAGGTTTCTGGTATTAATGGTATTAAGGATTCATGTATGGTTGCCGTCTCCAGGGAGATAGGAAGACTTCTAATATGATTGGTGTTTGCAGGGAGGGAGCAAAGATTATGTTGTGACTGGCGTCTCAAGGGAGGGAGAAAACAATCTAGTTTGGTCGCCGTCTCTAGAGTGAGCCTCATGATTCTAGTTTGATTGTCGTCTACAGGGAGGGTGTAGGCCTCTAGTATGATTGCTGTCTGCAGGGAGGGAGAAAGGATTCAAGTATAATTTGCGTCTCAGAGGAGAGAGGAACGGTTCTGGTATGATTGGCGCCTCCTGGGAGGGCGGAATGATTCTGGTATGATTGCCAACTCCAAGGAGTGCGTGTTGGGATTCTGGTACGATTGCCGTCTCCGGGGAGGATGGAATGATTCTGGTATGATTGCCATCTTTAAGGAGTGTGTGTGTGGGGATTCTGGTATGATTGCCGCCTCCAAGGTGTGTGTGGGGTTCCGGTATGATTGGCGCCTCCAAGGAGTGTGGGGGATTCTAGTATGACTGCCGTCTCCAGTGATTCGGGAATGCTTCTAGTGCGATTGGCGTCTCATGGGAGGGATGAAGGGTTCTAGTTTGATCGCCATCTCCAATTTGAGCGGAATCATTGGCGTCTCCAGGGAGGGAGGAAGGATTCTGGTATGATTGAAGTCTCCATGGAGGAGGAAGAATTCTGAAATGATTGGCATCTCCAGGGAGCGGGGTAGGATTCTGGTATTATTGCCGTCTCCATGGAGTTGGGAAGGATGCAAGTATAATTGGCGTCTCCAGGGTGAGAGGAAGGATTCTAGTATGGTTTTCGCCACCAGGGAGGGAGGATTCAAGTATGGATGCCCTCTCCAGGGAGATGAAGAGGACTCCCAACGATTGCTGTGTTCATAGTCGAAGCAAGCATTCTAGTGCGGTTGCTGTCCCCGGAAAGGACAATAAATTCCAATATGGTGGCCGTTTCCAGAGTGGGAGCAAGGATTTACGTACGATTGGTGTCTGCGGAGAGGAAGGAAGAACTCCAGGACCGGAGAAAGGATTCTAGTATGACTGGCATCTGCAGGGAGAAAGGAAGTATTCTAGTATGATTGGCGTCTCCAGGGAGGGAGGAAGGATTCTATTATGATTGCCGCCTCCGGGGAGGGAGGAAGTATTCTAGTATGACTGCCGTCTCCTGGGAGGAAGGATTCTAGAATGAATGGCGTCTCCTGGGAGGGAGGAAGGTTTCTGGTATTAATGGTGTCTCCTGGGAGGGAGGAAACGTTTTTGCATGATTCGCGTCTCCTGGGACGGAGGAAGGATTCATGTATGGTTGCCGTCTCTAGGGAGAGAGGAAGACTTCCAATATGATTGGTGTTTGCAGGGAGAGAGCAAAGATTATGTTGTGACTGGCGTCTCAAGGGAAGGAGAAAACAATCTAGTTTGGTGAGCCTCATGATTCTAGTTTGATTGTCGTCTACAGGGAGGGAGTAGGCCTCTAGTATGATTGCTGTCTGCAGGGAGGGAGAAAGGATTCAAGTATAATTGGCGTCTCAGAGGAGAGAGGAACGGTTCTGGTATGATTGGCGCCTCCTGGGAGGGCGGAATGATTCTGGTATGATTGCCAACTCCAAGGAGTGCGTGTTGGGATTCTGGTACGATTGCCGTCTCCGGGGAGGATGGAATGATTCTGGTATGATTGCCATCTTCAAGGAGTGTTTGTGGGGATTCTGGTATGATTGCCGCCTCCAAGGTGTGTGTGGGGGATTCCGGTATGATTGGCGTATCAAAGGAGTGTGGGGGATTCTAGTATGATTGCCGTCTCCAGTGAGTTGGGAATGATTCTAGAGCGATTGGCGTCTCATGGGAGGGATGAAGGGTTCTAGTTTGATCGCCATCTCCAATTTGAGCGGAATGATTCTAGTATGATTGTCGTCTACAAGGAGGGAGAAGGATTCTAGTATGATCGGTGTCTCAAAGGAGGGAGGAAAGATTCCGGTATGATTGGCGTCTCCAGGGAGGGAGGAAGGATTCTGGTATGATGGAAGTCTCCATGGAGGAGGAAGAATTCTGAAATGATTGGCATCTCCAGGGAGGGAGGAAGGATTCTAGTATAATTGGCGTCTCCAGGGAGGGGGAAGGATTCCAGTATAATGGCCGTCTCCAGGGTGGGAAACGCATTCTAGTATGATTGCCATCTCCAGGAAGGGAGGACGGATTCTAGTATGACTGGCGTTTCCAGGGAGTCGGGATGATAGGCATCTCCAGGAAGGGAGGAAGGAATCTAGTATGATTGGCGTCTCAAGCGATGAAGGAAGATTCTAGTTTGGTCGCCGTTCACAGAGAGGGAGGAAGGATTATGTTATGATTGGCGTCTCCTGGGAGGGAGGAAGGATTAAAATATGATTGACGTCTCCAGGGAGGTGAGAAGGATCCTAGTAAGTTTGGTGTATCCAGGGAGGGAGGAAGGAATCTAGTATGATTTGTGTCTCCTGGGAGGTCGGAATGATTCTGGTATGATTGGTGTCATCTGTGAGGGTGGAAGGATTCTTGTGTGATTGGCATCTCCTTGGCAGGAGGAAGGATTCATGACTGTATAATTGGCGTCTCCTGGGAAGGTGGAATGATTCTAGTATGATTAGCGTCTCAACGATGGGAGGAAGGATTCTAGTATGATTGGCGTCTCAAGGGAGGAAGGATTCAAGTATAATTGGCGTCTCCAGTGAGGATGGAATGATTCTGATATGATTTGCGTCTCCAGAGAGGGAGTAAGGATTCTAATAGGATTGGTGTATCCAGGGAGGGAGGAAATATTCTGGTATGATTGGCATCTCCTGGGAGGGAGGAATAATTCTTGTATGATTGGTTTCTCCTGGGAGGGTTGATGCTTCTAGTATGATTGGGGTCTCAATGGAGGGAGGAAGGAGTATAGTATGATTGGCGTCTCAAGGGAGGAAGGATTCTAGTATAATTGGCGTCTCCAGGAAGGATGGAATGATTTTGGTACGATTCGCGTCTCCAGGGAGGGTTGAAGGATCCTAGTACGATTGGTGTCTCCAGAGGGGGAGGAAAGATTCTGGTATGATTTTGCATCTCCGGGGAGGAAGGAATGATTCTTGTATGATTTACGTCTCCTGGGAGGGTGGAATGCTTCTAGTATGATTGGAGTCTCGAGGGAGGGAGGAAGGATTCTAGTATGATTGGCGTATCAAGGGCGAAAAGAAGCATTCTAGTATGATTTGCGTCTCCTGGAAGGGAGGGAGGATTTTAGTATGCTTTGCGTCTCAAGGGATGGGGGACGGATTCTGGTATGGTTGGTGTCTCTGGGAGGGAGGAAGGAATCTGATTTGATTTCCGTCTTAAGTGAGGGAAGGATACTAGTATGATTTCCGATTCCAGAGCGGTGGGAAGAATTGGAGTGTGATTGGCGTCTCCGGGGTGGGAGGAAGGATTCTAGTTTGGCCGCCGTCTCCAAGATGAGTGGAAGGAAACAAGTATGATTGACGTCTTCGTTGGGGAGTAAGGATTCTAGTTTGATTGTCGTCTCCAGGGAGGGAGGAAGGATTCGAATATGATTGTCGTCTCCAGGGAGGGAGCGGAATCTCACATGATCGCTGTGTCCATAGCCGAAGCAAACATTCTAGTGTGGTAGCCGTCTCCAGGGAAGAACGATGGATTACAATATGGTGGCCGTTTCCAGAGTGGGAGCAATGATCTAAGTATGATTGGTGTCTCCAGAGAGGAAGGAAGAATTCCAGGACGGGAGAAAGCATTCTAGAATGGCTGGCATATGCAGGGAGGAAGGAAAGATTCTAGCATGATTGGCGTCTCCAGGGAGGGAGGAAGGATTTTAGTATGCTGGCATCTGCAGGGAGGAAGGAAAGATTCTAGTATGATTGGCGTCTCCAGGGAGGGAGAAAGCATTCTAGTATGACAGGCGTCTGCAGGGAGGAAGGAAAGATTCTAGTATGATTGGCGTCTCCAGGGAGGGAGGAAAGAGTCTAGTAAGATTGCCGTCTCCAGGGAGAGAGGAAAGATTCTAGTATAACTGCCGTCTCCAGGGTGGGAGAGGAATCTCAAACGATCGCTGTGTCCATAACCGAAGCATCTGCAGGGAGGCAGGAAGGATTCTAGTATGATTGACGTCTCCAGGGAGGAAGGAAGGATTTTATTATGATTGACGTCTCCAGGGAGGGAGGAAGGATTCTGGTATGATTGACGTCTCCAGGGAGGAAGGAAGGATTCTAGTATGATTGACGTCTCCAGGGAGAGAGGAAGGATCAGTAAGATTGCTGTCTCCAGGGAGAGAGGAAGGATTCTAGAATGGTTGTCGTCACCAGGTAGGGAGGGAAGATTCAAGTATGGATGCCGTCTCCAGGGAGAGAGGAAGGATTCTAGAATGGTTGTCGTCACCAGGTAGGGAGGAAAGATTCAAGTATGGATGCCGTCTCCAGGGAGAGAGGAAGGATTCTAGAATAGTTGTCGTCACCAGGTAGGGAGGAAAGATTTAAGTATGGATGCCGTCTCCAGGGTGGGAGGAAAGATTCTAGTATGGATGCCGTCTCCAGGGAGAGAGGAAGGATTCTAGAATAGTTGTCGTCACCAGGTAGGGAGGAATGATTCAAGTATGGACGTCGTCTCCAGGGAGAGAGGAAGGATTCTAGAATAGTTGTCGTCACCAGGTAGGGAGGAAAGATTCAAGTATGGACGTCGTCTCCAGGGAAGGAGAGGAATCTCAAACGATCGCTATGTAAATAGTCGAAGCAAACATTCTAGTGTGGTTACCGTCTCCGGGGAAGGACGATGAATTCCAATATGGTGACCGTTTCCAGAGTGTGAGCAAGGCTATAAGTATGGTTGGTGTCTCCAGAGAAGAGGGAAGAATTCCAGGATGGGAGACATGATTCTAGTATGACTGGCATCTGCCAGGGGGAAGGAAGGATTCTAGTATGATTGACGTCTCCAGGGAGGGCAGAAGGATTCTAGTATGATTGCCGTATCCAGGGAGGGAGGAAGGATTCTAGTATGATTGCCGTCTCCAGGGAGGGAGGAAGGATTCTAGTATGAATGGCGTCTACTGAGAGGGAGGAAATATTCTTGTATGACTGGCGTCTCCTGGGAGAAAGGAATGATTCAAGTATGGTTCCCGCTTCCCGGGAGAGAGGAAGACTTCTAGTATGATTGGTGTTTGCACGGAGGGAGAAAAGATTATGTTATGACTGGTGTCTCAAGGGAGAAACAATCTAGTTTGGTCGCCGTCTCTAGGGTGAGCCTCATGATTCTAGTTTGATTGTCGTCTACAGGGAGGGGATAGGCTTCTAGTATGATTGTTGTCTGTAGGGAGGGAGAAACGATTCTAGTATGATTGGCGTCTTCTTGGAGGGAGGAAGGATTCTGTTATGATTGCCATCTCCAGGGAGCGGACCGGCCCCGATAGCTCAGTTGGTAGAGTGTCCGCTCCGGGGAACGGGAGGTCTCGAGTTCGATCCCGGGCCGGGACATACCAAAGTCGTTAAAAATGGTACTAGCTGCTCCTCGCTTGGCACTCAGATTTACGGGGTAGAGCTAGGACTGGTCGATCCAGTGTCAGGATAATGTGACTGGGTGTGGTATCATGTAATGTGTCTGGGACATGATACTTCAGTGAGGCAGCACTATAAACGTGAGCATTGAGCTCCCTGTCGCAACCAGACACCGTCGTGATATGACTGAAAAATTGTTGAAAGCGACGTTAAACCCGAATTCACACACACACACACACTCCAGGGAGCGGGTTAGGATTCTGGTATTATTGCCGTCTCCATGGAGTTGGGAAGGATGCAAGTATAATTGCTGTCTCCAGGGAGAGAGGAAGGATTCTTGTATGGTTTTCGCCACCAGGGAGGGAGGATTCAAGTATGGTTGCCCTCTCCAGGGAGATGGAGAGGACTCCCAACGATTGCTGTGTTCATAGTCGAAGCAAACATTCTAGTGCGGTTGCTGTCCCCGGGAAGGACAATAAATTCCAAAATGGTGGCCGTTGCCAGAGTGGGAGCAAGAATTTACGTACGATTGGTGTCTGCGGAGAGGAAGGAAGAACTCCAGGACCGGAGAAAGGATTCTAGTATGACTGGCATCTGTAGGGAGAAAGGAAGGATTCTATTATGATTGCCGCCTCCGGGGAGGGAGGAAGTATTCTAGTATGACTGGCGTCTCCTGGGAGGGAGGAAGGATTCTAGAATGAATGGCGTCTCCTGGGAGGGAGGAAGGTTTCTGGTATTAATGGCGTCTCCTGGGAGGGAGGAAACGTTTTTGCATGATTGGCGTCTCCTGGGACGGAGGAAGGATTCATGTATGGTTGCCGTCTCCAGGGAGATAGGAAGACTTCCAATATGATTGGTGTTTGCAGGGAGGGAGCAAAGATTATGTTGTGACTGGCGTCTCAAGGGAGGGAGAAAACAATCTAGTTTGGTCGCCGTCTCTAGAGTGAGCCTCATGATTCTAGTTTGATTGTCGTCTACAGGGAGGGAGTAGGCCTCTAGTATGATTGCTGTCTGCAGGGAGGGAGAAAGGATTCAAGTATAATTTGCGTCTCAGAGGAGAGAGGAACGGTTCTGGTATGATTGGCGCCTCCTGGGAGGGCGGAATGATTCTGGTATGATTGCCAACTCCAAGGAGTGCGTGTTGGGATTCTGGTACGATTGCCGTCTCCGGGGAGGATGGAATGATTCTGGTATGATTGCCATCTTTAAGGAGTGTGTGTGGGGATTCTGGTATGATTGCCGCCTCCAAGGTGTGTGTGGGGTTCCGGTATGATTGGCGCCTC
This sequence comes from Lucinisca nassula, assembly GCA_963580285.1. Classification (NCBI taxonomy): domain Eukaryota; kingdom Metazoa; phylum Mollusca; class Bivalvia; order Lucinida; family Lucinidae; genus Lucinisca; species Lucinisca nassula. The sequence continues at coordinate 2,504,124 of OY757020.1, read as the reverse complement.
CAAGGAGTGTGGGGGATTCTAGTATGACTGCCGTCTCCAGTGATTTGGGAATTCTTCTAGTGCGATTGGCGTCTCATGGGAGGGATGAAGGGTTCTAGTTTGATCGCCATCTCCAATTTGAGCGGAATCATTGGCGTCTCCAGGGAGGGAGGAAGGATTCTGGTATGATTGAAGTCTCCATGGAGGAGGAAGAATTCTGAAATGATTGCCATCTCCAGGGAGCGGGGTAGGATTCTGGTATTATTGCCGTCTCCATGGAGTTGGGAAGGATGCAAGTATAATTGGCGTCTCCAGGGAGAGAGGAAGGATTCTAGTATGGTTTTCGCCACCAGGGAGGGAGGATTCAAGTATGGATGCCCTCTCCAGGGAGATGAAGAGGACTCCCAACGATTGCTGTGTTCATAGTCGAAGCAAACATTCTAGTGCGGTTGCTGTCCCCGGAAAGGACAATAAATTCCAATATGGTGGCCGTTTCCAGAGTGGGAGCAAGGATTTGCGTACGATTGGTGTCTGCGGAGAGGAAGGAAGAACTCCAGGACCGGAGAAAGGATTCTAGTATGACTGGCATCTGCAGGGAGAAAGGAAGGATTCTAGTATGATTGGCGTCTCCAGGGAGGGAGGATTCTATTATGATTGCCGCCTCTGGGGAGGGAGGAAGTATTCTAGTATGACTGCCGTCTCCTGGGAGGAAGGATTCTAGAATGAATGGCGTCTCCTGGGAGGGAGGAAGGTTTCTGGTATTAATGGCGTCTCCTGGGAGGGAGGAAACGTTTTTGCATGATTCGCGTCTCCTGGGACGGAGGAAGGATTCATGTATGGTTGCCGTCTCTAGGGAGAGAGGAAGACTTCCAATATGATTGGTGTTTGCAGGGAGGGAGCAAAGATTATGTTGTGACTGACGTCTCAAGGGAAGGAGAAAACAATCTAGTTTGGTCGCCGTCTCTAGAGTGAGCCTCATGATTCTAGTTTGATTGTCGTCTACAGGGAGGGAGTAGGCCTCTAGTATGATTGCTGTCTGCAGGAAGGGAGAAAGGATTCAAGTATAATTGGCGTCTCAGAGGAGAGAGGAATGGTTCTGGTATGATTGGCGCCTCCTGGGAGGGCGGAATGATTCTGGTATGATTGCCAACTCCAAGGAGTGCGTGTTGGGATTCTGGTACGATTGCCGTCTCCGGGGAGGATGGAATGATTCTGGTATGATTGCCATCTTCAAGGAGTGTGTGTGGGGATTCTGGTATGATTGCCGCCTCTAAGGTGTGTGGGGGGGGATTCCGGTATGATTGGCGTCTCAAAGGAGTGTGGGGGGTTCTAGTATGATTGCCGTCTCCAGTGAGTTGGGAATGATTCTAGTGCGATTGGCGTCTCATGGGAGGGATGAAGGGTTCTAGTTTGATCGCCATCTCCAATTTGAGCGGAATGATTCTAGTATGATTGTCGTCTACAAGGAGGGAGAAGGATTCTAGTATGATCGGTGTCTCAAAGGAGGGAGAAAAGATTCCGGTATGATTGGCGTCTCCAGGGAGGGAGGAAGGATTCTGAAATGATGGAAGTCTCCATGGAGGAGGAAGAATTCTGAAATGATTGGCATCTCCAGGGAGGGAGGAAGGATTCTAGTATTATCGGCGTCTCCAGGGAGGGGGAAGGATTCCAGTATAATGGCCGTCTCCAGGGTGGGAGGAAGGATTCTGAAATGATGGAAGTCTCCATGGAGGAGGAAGAATTCTGAAATGATTGGCATCTCCAGGGAGGGAGGAAGGATTCTAGTATTATTGGCGTCTCCAGGGAGGGGGAAGGATTCCAGTATAATGGCCGTCTCCAGGGTGGGAAACGCATTCTAGTATGATTGCCATCTCCAGGAAGGGAGGACGGATTCTAGTATGACTGGCGTTTCCAGGGAGTCGGGAAAGCTTCTAGTATGATAGGCATCTCCAGGAAGGGAGGAAGGAATCTAGTATGATTGGCGTCTCAAGCGATGAAGGAAGATTCTAGTTTGGTCGCCGTTCACAGAGAGGGAGGAAGGATTATGTTATGATTGGCGTCTCCTGGGTGGGAGGAAGGATTCTTGTATAAATGGCGTCTCCTGGGAGGGAGGAAGGATTAAAATATGATTGACGTCTCCAGGGAGGTGAGAAGGATCCTAGTATGTTTGGTGTATCCAGGGAGGGAGGAAGGAATCTAGTATGATTTGTGTCTCCTGGGAGGTCGGAATGATTCTGGTATGATTGGTGTCATCTGTGAGGGTGGAAGGATTCTTGTGTGATTGGCATCTCCTGGGCAGGAGGAAGGATTCATGTATAATTGGCGTCTCCTGGGAAGGTGGAATGATTCTAGTATGATTAGCGTCTCAAGGATGGGAGGAAGGATTCTAGTACGATTGGCGTCTCAAGGGAGGAAGGATTCAAGTATAATTGGCGTCTCCAGTGAGGATGGAATGATTCAGATATGATTTGCGTCTCCAGAGAGGGAGTAAGGATTCTAATAGGATTGGTGTATCCAGGGAGGGAGGAAATATTCTGGTATGATTGGCATCTCCTGGGAGGGAGGAATAATTCTTGTATGATTGGTTTCTCCTGGGAGGGTTGATGCTTCTAGTATGATTGGAGTCTCAATGGAGGGAGGAAGGAGTATAGTATGATTGGCGTCTCAAGGGAGGAAGGATTCTAGTATAATTGGCGTCTCCAGGAAGGATGGAATGATTTTGGTACGATTCGCGTCTCCAGGGAGGGTTGAAGGATCCTAGTACGATTGGTGTCTCCAGAGAGGGAGGAAAGATTCTGGTATGATTTTGCATCTCCAGGGAGGAAGGAATGATTCTTGTATGATTTGCGTCTCCTGGGAGGGTGGAATGCTTCTAGTATGATTGGAGTCTCGAGGGAGGGAGGAAGGATTCTAGTATGATTGGCGTATCAAGGGCGAAAAGAAGCATTCTAGTATTATTTGCGTCTCCTGGAAGGGAGGGAGGATTTTAGTATGCTTTGCGTCTCCAGGGATGGGGGACGGATTCTGCTATGGTTGGTGTCTCTGGGAGGGAGGAAGGAATCTGATTTGATTTCCGTCTCAAGTGAGGGAAGGATACTAGTATGATTTCCGATTCCAGAGCGGTGGGAAGAATTCGAGTGTGATTGGCGTCTCCGGGGTGGGAGGAAGGATTCTAGTTTGGCCGCCGTCTCCAAGATGAGTGGAAGGAAACAAGTATGATTGACGTCTTCGTTGGGGAGTAAGGATTCTAGTTTGATTGTCGTCTCCAGGGAGGGAGGAAGGATTCGAATATGATTGTCGTCTCCAGGGAGGGAGCGGAATCTCACATGATCGCTGTGTCCATAGCCGAAGCAAACATTCTAGTATGGTAGCCGTCTCCAGGGAAGAACGATGGATTACAATATGGTGGCCGTTTCCAGAGTGGGAGCAATGATCTAAGTATGATTGGTGTCTCCAGAGAGGAAGGAAGAATTCCAGGACGGAAGAAAGCATTCTAGTATGACTGGCGTCTGCAGGGAGGAAGGAAAGATTCTAGTATGATTGACGTCTCCAGGGAGGGAGGAAGGATTCTAGTATGACTGGCATCTGCAGGGAGGAAGGAAAGATTCTAGTATGATTGACGTCTCCAGGGAGGGAGGGAGGATCCTAGTATGATTGCTGTCTCCAGGGAGGGAGGAGGGATTCTAGAATAACTGGCATCTACAGGGAGGGGGGAAAGATTCTAGTATGATTTGCGTCTCCAGGGAGGGAGTAAAGGATTCTAGTATGATTGCCGTCTCCAGGGAGAGAGGAAGGATTCTAGTATGATTGCTGTCTCCAGGGAGAGAGGAAGGATTCTAGAATAGTTGTCGTCACCAGGTAGGGAGGAAAGATTCAAGTATGGATGCCGTCTCCAGGGAGGGAGAGGAATCTCAAACATTCTAGTGTGGTTGCTGTCCCCGGGGAAGGACGATGAATTCCAATATGGTGGCCGTTTCCAGAGAGTGAGCAAGGATTTAAGTATGATTTGTGTCTCCACAGAGGAAGGAAGAATTCCAGGACGGGAGAAAGGATTCTAGTATGAGTGGCATCTGCAGGGAGGAACGAAGGATTCTAGTGTGATTGACGTCTCCAGGGAGGGAGGAAGGATTCTGGCATGATTGCCGTCACCAGGGAGGGAGGAAGGATTCTAGTATGACTGGCGTCTCCAGGGAGGGAGGAAGGATTCTAGTATGCATGGCGTCTCCTGAGAGGGAGGAAATATTCTTGTATGACTGGCGTCTCCTGGGAGAGAGGAAGGATTCAAATATGGTAGCCGTCACTCGTGAGAGGGGAAGACTTCTAGTATGATTGGTGTTTGCATGGAGGGAGGAAAGATTATGTTATGACTGGTGTCTCAAGGGAGGAAACAATCTAGTGCGGTCGCCGTCTCTAGGCAGAGCCTCATGATTCTAGTTTGATTGTCGTCTACAGTGAGGGGGTAGGCTTCTAGTATGATTGTTGTCTGCAGGGAGGGAGAAACGATTCTTTTATGATTAGCATGTCCTTGGAGGTATGAAGGATTCTGTTATGATTGCTGTCTCCAGGGAGCGGGGTAGGATTCTGGTATTATTGCCGTCTCCATGGAGTTGGGAAGGATTCCAGTATAATATGCGTCTCCAGGGTGAGAGGATGGATTCTAGTATAATATTTTCACCACCAGGGAGGGAGGGAGAATTTATGTATGGATGCCGTCTTCAGGGGGGTGGGGTGGGGGGAGGGGACTCCCAACGATCGCTGTGTCCATAGTCGAAGCAAACATTCTAGTGCGGTTGCTGTCCCCGGGAAGGACGATGAATTCCAATATGGTGGCCGTTTCCAGAGTGGGAGCAAGGATTTACGCACGATTGGTGTCTCCGGAGAGGAAGGAAGAACTCCAGGACCGGAGAAAGGATTCTAGTATGACTAGCATCTGCAGGGAGAAAGGAAGGATTCTAGTATGATTGGCGTCTCCAGGCAGGGAGGAAAGATTCTTGTATGATTGCCGACTCCGGGGAGGGAGGAAGTATTCTAGTATGACTGGCGTCTCTTGGGAGGGAGGAAGGATTCTAGTATGAATGGCGTCTCCTGGGAGGGAGGAAGGATTCAAGTATGGTTGCCGTCTCCAGGGAGAGAGGCAGACTTCCAATATGATTGGGGTTTGCAGGGAGGGAGCAAAGATTATGTTATGACTGGCGTCTCAAGAGAGAGAAAACAATCTAGTTTGGTCGCCGTCGCTAGGCTGAGCCTCATGATTCTAGTTTGATTGTCGTCTACAGGGAGGGAGTAGGCTTCTAGTATGATTGCTGTCTGCAGGGAGGGAGAAAGGATTCAGGTATAATTTGTGTCTCAAGAGAGAGAGGAACGATTCTGGTATGATTGGCGTCTCTTGGTAGGACGGAATGATTCTGGTGTTATTGTCATCTCCAACGAGTGTGGGTGGGGATTCTGGTATGATTGCCGCCTCCAAGGTGTGTGTGTGGGGGGATTCCTGTATGATTGGCGTCTCCAAGGAATGTGGGGGATTCTAGTATGATTGCCGTCTCCAGTGAGTTGGGAATGATTCTAGTGCGATTGGGGTCTCATGGGAGGGATGAAGGGTTCTAGTTTGGTCGCCGTCTCCAATGTGAGCGGATTCTAGTATGATTTTCGTCTTCAGGGAGGGAGGAAGGATTCTAGTATGATCGGTGTCTCAAGGGAGGGAGGTAAGATTCCAGTATGATTGGCGTCTCCAGGGAGGGATGAAGGATTCTGGTATGATGGAAGTCTCCATGGAGGGGGAAGAATTCTGAAATGATTGACATCTCCAGGGAGGGGGAAGGATTCTAGTATGATTGGCGTCTCCAGGGAGGGGAAGGATTCCAGTATAATTGGCCGTCTCCAGGGAGGGGAAAGGATTGTAGTATGATTGCCATCTCCAAAGAAGGGAGGGAGGATTTTACTATGATTGGCGTTTCCAGGGAGTTGGGAAGGATTCTAGTATGATAGGCATCTCCAGGGAGGGAGGAAGGAATCTAGTATGATCGGCGTCTCAAGCGATGAAGAAAGATTCTAGTTTGGTCGCCGTTGACAAGGAGGGAGGAAGGATTCTGTTATGATTGGCGTCCCCTTCGGAGGGAGGAAGGATTTTTGTATGATTTGCGTCTCCAGGGAGGGAGGAAGGATTCAAATATGATTGACATCTCCAGGGAGGTGAGAAGGATCCTAGTACGTTTGATGTATCCAGGGAGGGAGGAAGGAATCTATTATTATTGGCGTCTCCTGGGAAGTCGGAATGAATCTGGTATGATTGGTGTCATCTGTGAAGGTGGAAGGATTCTTGTGTGGTTGGCATCTCCTGGGAAAGAGGAAGGGTTCTTGAATGATTGGCGTCTCCTGGGAAGGTGGAAGGATTCTAGTATGATTGGCGTCTCAATGGAGGGAGGAAGGATTCTAGTACGATTGGCGTCTCAAGGGAGGAAGGATTCCAGTATAATTGGCGTCTCCCGGGAGGGTGGAATGATTCTGGTAAGATTGGTGTCTCCAGGGAGGGAGTAAGAACTCTAGCACGATTGGTGTATCCAGGCAGGGAGGAAAGATTCTGGTATGATTGGCATCTTCTGGGAGGGAGGAATAATTCTTGTATGATTGATGTCTCCTGGGAGTGTGGATGCTTCTAGTTTGATTGGGGTCTTAATGACGGGAGGAAGGAGTATAGTAGGATTGGCGTCTCAAGCGAGGAAGGATTCTAGTATAATTGGCATCTCCAGGGAGGGTGGCATGATTTTGGTATGATTGGCGTCTCCAGGGAGGGTTGTAGGATCCTAGTACGATTGGTGTCTCCAGAGAGGGAGGAAAGATTCTGGTATGATTAGCATCTCCAGGGAGGGAGGATTGATTATTGTATGATTGGCGTCTCCTGGGAGGGTGTAATGCCTCTAGTATGATTGGCGTCTCAAGGGCGGGAGGAAGGATTCTAGTATAATTTGCGTCTCCTGGAAGGGAGGAAGGATTCTAGTATGCTTTGCGTCTCCAGGGATGGGGGAACGATTCTGGTATGGTTGGCGTCTCTGGGAGGGAGGAAGGAATCTGATATGATTTCCGTCTCCAAGGAGGGAAGGATACTAGTATGATTGCCAATTATAGGGAGGTGAGAAGAATTCTAGTGTGATTGGCGTCTCCAGGGTGGGAGGAAGGGTTCTAGTTTGGCCGCCGTCTCCAGGATGAGTGGAAGGAAACAAATATGATTGGCGTCTTCGTTGGGGAGTAAGGATTCTAGTATGATTGCCGTCTCCAGGAAGGGAAGATTCGAGTATGATTGTCGTCTCCAGGGAGGGAGGAAGGATTCTAGTTTAGTCGTCTACTGGGGGAGTAAAAGGAACCTAGTATGATTAGCGTCCCCAAGAAGGGAAGAATGAGTTTTGTATGATTGCCGTCTCCAGGGAGCGAGAAAGGATTCTAGTTTGGTAACCGTCTCCAGGGTGAGTGGAAAGAATCTAGTACGATTAGCGTCGCAAGGAAGAGAGGAAGGATTCTAGTATGTTTGCCGTCTCCAGAGCGGGAGGGAGGATTCTAGTATGATTGGTGTATCCAGGGATGGAGGGAGGATTCGAGTATGATTGGTGTATCCAGGGAGAAAGGAAGGATTCTAGTATGATTGGCGTCACCAGTGAAGGAGGAATGCCTAGTCGTCTCCAGCGATGAATGGTTTCTAGTGAGGTCGGTGGTTCCATGGGTAGGATAAGAATTCTAGCCGCCGGGAAGGAGGAATGATTCAAGACCGCTTCAGGGAGAAGGGAGGCTTCTAGCACGATCGACGGCTCCATGGAGGATAGAATGATTCAAGACTGGTCGCCGGTCTCAGGGATGCTGAAAAGGATTCTAGTATGATTGCTTCTTCCAAGTTGGGAGATTCTATTACCATTAACACAGTACATGTAAATGATTATACCGCTCTATTGACAAACTGATACAAAAACCTTTCTTCGATTTATGTATTTCAATGCGCATGCGCAGACAACTTAACCCATCGTATGCAAGTGGACTCTTCCATTGCTATATGTTGGGCAAGTCCATTTGTCATATAAAGGGTTTTGTAGGCCACTTGTTTCGTTTATATTCCATTTTTGACGGAAAATTCTGTTGCCAATTCCAGGGAGGTGGGAAGAATTCTAGTGTGATTGGCGTCTCCAGGGAGGGAGGAAGGAATCTAGTTTGGCCGCCATCTCCAGGCTGAGTGGAAGGAAACCAGTATGATTGGCGTCTTCGGGGGGGGGGGGGGGGGGGAGTAAAGATTCTAGTATGATTGCCGTCTCCAGGGAGGGAGGAAGGATTCTAGTATAATTGCCGACTCAAGGGGGGATTCTAGTTTGGTCGCCCTCTCCAGGGTGAGTGGAAGGAATCTAGTACGATTAGCGTCGCAAGGAAGGGAGGAAGGATTCTAATATGATTGCCGTCTCCATGGAGGGAGGGGAAGGATTCTAGTATGATTGGTGTATCCATGCAGGGAGGAGGGATTCTGGTATGATTGTCCTCTCCAGTGAGGGAGGAAGGATTCTTGTATGATTGGTCTATCCAGGGACGGAGGAAGGATGCCAGTAGGATTGTCGTCTCCAAGGAGGGAAGAAGGATTCTAGTATGATTGGTGTATCCATGGAGGGAGGAAGGATTCTGGTATGATTTCCGTCTCCCGTGAGGACTGGAAGCATACTAGTAATATTGGTGTAGCCAGGGACGGAGAAAGGATTCTAGTATGATTGCCGTCTCCAGGGAGGGAGGAAGTATTCTAGTATGATTGGTGTATCCAGGGTGGATGAAAAAATTATAGCAGGCTTGGTGTATCCTGAGACTGAGAGAGGATGCTAGTTTGATTGTCGTCTCCTGGGAGGGAGGAAGGATTCTGGTATGATTGCCGTCTTCATTGAGGGGTGAAGGATTCTAGTATGATTGCGTATTCCAGGGAGGTGGGAGAATTCAGGGAGGGAGCCTGGATTCTGGTTTGGTCGCATTTCCAGGATGAGCGGAAGGAATCTAGTATGATTGGCGTCTCCAGGCAGGGAGGAAGGATTCTAGTATGATCGGCGTCTCCTGGGACGGAGAAAGGATTCTAGTATGACTGGCGTCTACAGGCAGGGAGTAAGGATTCTAGTAGGACTTCGTCTCAAGGTATGGAGACGGGATTGTAGTATGATTGGCGTCTCCTGGGAGGGAGGAAGGATTCTAGTATGATTGGTGTATCCAGGGAAGGGAGGAAGGATTCCAGTATAATTGACGAATCAAGGGAGGGAAGAAGGATTCAAGTATGGTTGGTATATCAAGGGAGGGCGGAAGGATTCTAGTATGATTGATGTATCCAGAGAGGAAGGATTCTGTCATGATTGGTGTATCTAGGGTAGGAGGGAGGAAGGATTCTAGTATGGTTGTTGTATCCAGGGAGTATGATCGCTGTCCCCAAGGAGGGAAGAAGGATTCTAGTATGATTGGTGTATCCAGGGTGGGAGGAAGGATTCTAGTATAAATGGCGTGTCCAGGGAGGGAGGAAGGACTCTAGTATTTTTGGTTTATCCAGGGAGGGAGGGAGGAAGGATTCTTGTGCGAGTGGTGTATCCAGGGAGGGAGGGACGATTCTAGTATGATTGGGGTATCCATGGAGGGAGGAAGGATTCTAGTATGATTGCCGTCCCCTATCCAGGGAGGGAGGATTCTAGTATGATTGGTGTTTCCAGTAGGGAAGGAAGGATTCTAGTATGATTGTAGTCTCCAGAGGGGGAGGGAGGATTCTAGTATGATTGGTGTATCCAGGGAGGGAGGGAGGATTCTAGTATAATTGGTGAATCCAATGATGGAGGGAGGATTCTAGTATGATTGGTGTATCCAGCGAGAAAGGATGGATTCTAGTATGATTGGCGTCACCAGTGGAGGAATGCCTAATCGTCTCCAGTGATGAATGGTTTCTAGTTAGTTCGGTGGTTCCAAGGGTATGATAAGGATTCTAGCCGCCGTGAACCTTTCTTCGATTTATTTATTTCAATGCGCATGCGCAGACAACTTTACCTATCGTATACTAGTGGACTCTTTCATTGCTATATGTTGGACAAGTCCATTTGTCATATAAAGGGTTTTGTAGACCACTTGTTTCGTTTTTCCATTTTTGACAGAAAAGTCTGTTAGCAAATAATACAGGCCCTGATCAGACGCCACGTTCTGCGTCGTCTGATCTGAGCCTGCACCGTTTGCCAACGTACCCCTTTAGGTATTTCCGGCATACAATGGTTTAAAAAAAGGTTGGACCACGTCTTCTGTACATCAGTAGCAAAAGCTCAGGGGAAGCCGCATTTTACAGGGTTCGCCTCCCGGTGGACACATAACGTGATCGTGGCAACGTCGATACAACCTCATGACGTTGCATCGACGTCGATACTACCTTGTTTCAATGTCATATTCCTATTTGGCAGTGTCTTTGCTAGTGACTTTTTTTTTCAAAGAATTGAAAAATATTGAATTATATACCAGTTTACGGAGCCCATCATACGAACCACACCCGTGTGACATAGTGCTTTTTTCACATCTCCGAAATTGTTCGGCCCCCGCCCATTGGGGCTTGAAGAAATATATGGGCTGCATGATGCTTCCACGCAGAGCTGAATCCGGCCCGCACGCTAGTACTGGTAAACTGCTTAGAGGATCTAAGCCTGTCCCGGAACCGCTGTGCGAGGCGGACCGTCCATGCTAATAAACCCTATTGGTTTCATTGGGCGACAGGGCTTGAGATGTCATTTCATCTCAATGTCGGGTAAAAGTCCAACAAAATTGGAAGCAACATCTCCAAAATGACCTTTACAGTGTTGACGGGGACGTTTAACCTCAAATCAACAAACCAACCGATATTGTTACTTTTCTGATGAAAACCCATGATATTTATTTTTATTTATACCGTTTTAACGCGTACTCACAATCTATGTCTTGGGGCAGAAATAAGAAAAAAATGTAAACCCCCGTAAACCCCATTTTTCTCAATATAAAGTTGGGTGTAGAGGGATGTTCCTTACATGGACTTGTTAATGTGATGATGTCAGTCCGTCATCCTAAAGAAAAAAAATGATAAAAAAGCCTTCATGGCCTCGTGGATAAGAGTGCTGCTTCTTAATTATTAGACATCTCACGGCTGTGGTTCGATCCTGGCTCGGGTCACATGTGAGACGCCAAGTTCTGCAACGGAAGGTGAGTTGGTTTTTCTCCGGTTTTCGCCCACCTCCGACTAACGATCGGCTCGATAAAAAGTGAAATAATCTTGTTAAGGCCGTAAAACCAAAACGAAAAATGTGACAAAAAAAAAAAATAAATAATAATGATAAAGAAAAGAGAGAGAGTAAATAAAATAAATAAATAAATAAATAAATAATCAAAAACCTCCCAAGTTGTTGCGGAAACATGAACAGTATGTTAGGTTATTGATTGTCACATTTGTTTGGCTCTTAACTTTGTACACTTAAGGGGATTGGGAACACCTGGCTGATTTTTTTTCCGCCATTTTTCAAAGGCAGGTAACTTTCGGGACTTCCTGCTTGCTTTTCTGGAAGCCCTGTCCCGCTGAAAAAGGGGTCTACTCTTAAAGAAAAGAATTTGCTCCTCAGGAGCAAATTCAATTCTTTAACAGTTGACCCCTATTGACATGGGAGACAAAAATACTTTTGGAGCGGTTGGCTCCCCTGAAGGCGTTCCCATTCCCCTTATTTTTTCTCAATACAATATTTTATAGAGGGTGAAGCGTCCGCTTGTAAATTAATATGTACTATAAGAATCTGATATGGGGTTCTGTTGTAGATGAGCGTTTCCAACCCGAGGGATGACCGTGCTGAGCGGAACCGAGGCTACGCCGAGGTTCCGCTCAGCATGGTCATCCCGAGGGTTGGAAACGCCCATCTACAACAGAACCCCATATTGGATTCTTTTTCTTGCACAACACCTCCGGTTAGTTTTGACAGCTCGCACATGTATATTGTTTGCAAAATAAAAGTAGTGCGGAAGTAGTTCCGGCATTTGAATAGATTCGAAGCGCATTTATGTGAGTTGCCTGGGTCGGAACACCAGGGTCAGAACATAAATTTCTATCCCAGGGTAAAATAACGGATTTCCTTGTCTGGTGTGCAAGAAAGTTTAATATTGCACAACCCGCAGAAAAAGCGACCGACTGAAGTCGGTTGATTTTCTAAGAGTGCCCTAAAATCACCGTGTCATTCTGTCATTCGGTCAATCGGTCATTCTGTCAGTCTGTCTCTCCGTCCGTAACCCGTTTGTGAAAATTGGTGATAGTGACTTAACCGCTTGGAATATTTATACAATTTTTGTCATACAGACAGATATCAATGAGATCTAACCAATGAACTTGCGAAATATTACATTCCATTTAGTATAGCCTCGCCGAGGCGAAAAATGTGAAAATTCTCGAACTGCTTCTCCTCGGAAGCCGTTAGGCCGATTGAAGTCAAATTTCATATGGAGCCTCTATGGGAAGGTGGAAATCAAAATTTGCTCATGGGGTCCAGGTCACATGACCAAAATGGCCACCAAGCCATATATGGTCTGTCTGTCTGTCCGTCCGTAACCCGTTTGTGAAAACTGGTGATAGTGACTTAACCACTTGGAATATTTAAACAATTTTTGGCATACTGATAGATATCAATGAGATCTAACCAATGGACTTGCAAAATATTACATTCCTTTTAGTATGCTCATGGGGTCTAGGTTACATGACCAAAATGGCCGCCAAGCCATATATGGTAAAAACCCTTCAAAAATTGTCTTCTCCAGAACCACTAGGCAGATTTCCACGAAACTTGATCAATAGCATCTGGGACGTAGGCCCATCATAAATTGCTAAAATGGTGACCCTGAGTTGACCTTGAACTTCTTTGTGCCTAGGTCAAACTTTGACACATATGCTTTTGTATCGGTAAAGTGAGAATGCATTTTATCATGCAAACGATTCAGAATACAGTACTAAAGTATAAGATATATTTTTGCTCCTTTCGATAAGGCGCATTTATTGGGGGAACCGTTTTAGGTCCAGGTCACATGACCAAAATGGCCGCCATACCCATATATGGTAGCACTCATAAAGCTAAAAGCATCCGGCGGGTCGTGCACTTCAGCTGAAGCACTGGTTTCGATCAATGATGAGGTGTAGAAAATCAAAGGCCTTAGAGAGTTCAAAATCAAAACGTGACGAACATCCGATAGGTTTGGTCTTGTAGGTCAAAATAGTAGGCAATGGTCTTAAACGTGGTCCACTTCATGGCTTACAGGCCTCCTTAGTCTTGTGGGTAAAAGCGCATTAGGTCTCTCACCGTTGTGGTTCGAGCCTCGCTCGAATCACATGTGAGATGCTAAGTTCTGAAACGGAAGGTCAAGTGGTTTTTCTCCGGGTACTCCGGTTTTCGCCCATATCTGATTAACGATCGGCTCGAGATAAGTGAAATAATCTTGAAAGGGCCGCAAAATCAAAACAAAAAACAACTCTTCATGGGTTTTGAAAAAGTAGGCTCCTTTTAAAAAGCATCTAGTGACTTTGATCTTGTCGGTCTAAATTAATATGATGTGAACCAAATCCACTCAAACTTTATTCCTGCCGGTCTCGGTAGCTCAGTAGGATGCGCCGCTGACTGGTGATGAAGAGGACTCTGGTTCGATACCTACCGAGGTCGGTAGCTCAGTAGGATGCTCCGCTAACTGGTTATCAGGAGGACTCTGGTTCGATATCTACCGGGGTCGATAACATTACTTCGTGGAGCTTGATCATGAAATCTCTTTTACGGTCATTCTCTCATTTCCAATGATTCAAGAAGGGCAGTTGTCAGTTGTTAGCTAAAGAATGTCCACTGTACATATAAGTCTGCCCAGGGAAAGTGTGGACAGGTAAACTGACCTCCTAAAAACTGAACTAAATGGTGTTGACTGTGTCGTTAAACTCGAAAACAAAAAAATAAACTTTTATCCCTTAATAGACCCTAAGACCTTGATAAATTGCAATGTTTGTGATTGCCCACGCCCATGGGCGTAGACATAATAGACGTAACTACAGCCATTAGTTACCTGACTTTTATATCTATGTAACAACAAGAATAAGCTGCGATCCATAACAAGTATAAACTTTCACACAAAAAGAGGCCCATGGGCTGAGCTCTGACACAGAATTGCTAGCCCATATTGGCTGTCATATTTGTTCAGGCTAACACAAAATACACATCTACAAACTCAACCACGAAGGACCATTGCCTGTCCTATAACCCCCCCCCCCCTCCCATCCCCCCGCCTTCGGCTCTAGTGGACAAAAAATGGCCTCGACGCGTCAGCAACATTTTGGGTTAATCTTCAATTAGTCTTCTATAAAGTGTAGGAACTTTTTTTTTCTTTTAACTTCTCCGACAGTTTTCAAGCATTCCATTTCAGAAGATGTTAGAAGCATTTTGCAGTTGCACATTTGCCTGTTTAAAGATGAAAAAATACTTTTTGACAAAATTACAGCATTTGCAACTTTCACATTTCAGACATTGTTCTTCAGCCGGTAGGATCCTGGGTGCAGACTGGCACTTAGAATATTTCCAAAGACAGTTAACTCCTGGAATAGAGTACAAGACATTCAAATTAATATGTGCTAAGCGTAGACCTAGCTTTTTGTAAAAGCTACACTTGTTTTGTATCAGGTTTAGGACAGTGCTGAGTAATCTTTGGACCAGTACCTAACTAATATGGTTTGGTATTTATTAGATCTTAAACAGTCTTGATCAAAACTTGATATATAAAAGTTTTATGTTCGTGACCTCGACCTTAGGACCACTGGGATAGAGCTATCTATCACATCATGCAAAAACGCCTATATAATTCTGACCCCATTGAACCTCAACTTTATATAGTAAAACTAGGGTTAACAGGGTTAAAACTTATTTTTTTAATTTCTCTCTAAAATATGGATTGTGGGTACTCGTTAGAATCGCCTCGATGAGGCGGTTCTAACGTGTACCCATAATCCATATTTTGACCAGAAATAAGTAAAAGATCACAATGTTTCATATTAGACTTTTTTTTTTTTTTTTTTTTTTTTCCCCGGTAAAATTTACAATGTATTTGTAGAGGCCTCTTTTCGTTATGAGTGACCTAAATTTATTGCTTTTCTCTTTGGTCTAAAGCGTGAGATTGTTGTTTTGTACATGTTTGTGCCGGCCCCCGCCCATCGGGGCTTGAAGAAATTGATGGGCTGCTAGATGCTTCCACGCAGAGCTGAAACCGACCCGCACACGAGTACTGGTAAACTGCTTAGAGGATCTAAGCCCGGGCAGGCAAAGCGATGCGAGTCGGACCGCCCATGGTTATAAACCCTATTGGTTTCATTGGGAGGCAGGGCTTGAGATTCATTTCATCTCAATGTCGGGTAAAAGTCTCACAAAATTGGAAGCGGCGTCTCCAAAATGACTTTTACAGTGTTGACGGGGACGTTATTCCTCAAATCAATCAAACAAACAAAAACATGTTTGTTCGGTCAGTGTGTGTACATGGGCTAAGTCTTTCTTTTCGGTGGCTTGGGATGGTTGATTAATAACAGATTCTATCAGTCATTCTTTTATTATTTAATCCATGTTCATAGATTTTGTTTGTTTGTTTCATTTGAGGTTTAACGTCCCCGTCAATACTGTAAAGGTAATTTTGGAGACATTGCTTCCAATTTTGTGGGACTTTTACCCGACATTGAGTTGAAATGACATCTCAAGCCCTGTCGCCCAATGAAACCAATAGGGTTTATTAGAATGAACGACCCGCCTCGCAACGCAGTTCCTGGACAGGCTTAGATCCGCTAAGCGGTTTACCAGTATTAGTGTGCGGGCCGGATTCAGCTCTGCGCGGAAGCATCATGCAGCCCTTATATTTCTTCAAGCCCTTATGGGCGGGGGCCGACCATATTCATAGATATCAATTATTCGATTTATGGATATCCATAATTCGAATTATTGATGTCATTAATTCAGAGCAATTTATGGATATTAAAAATCGAATTATGGATATCACTTATTCCAGTTATGGATATCAATAAATCAAAATATGGAAATTCATTATTCAGCAGATTTATGGATACCCATATGTCGAATTATGGATATCTATAAATCGGGCTGAATTATGAATATCGAATTATGGATATCTATTATTCGATTTATGGATATCTATAATTCGAATAATGGATATCCATAAATCAGTCGAATTGTGAATATCCATAATTCGAATTATGGAAATCCATAAATCGAATGAATATCCATAATTCAGATCGATTTGATATCCATAATTATCATTAATTCGAATAATGGATATCCATAATTCGGTCAATTTATGGATTCCCAAAATTCGATTCAGATATCCATAATTCGTCTTGGCTTGTAAATACAATAAATACTAACTGAAACCAAAGGCTTTTGCGGTGAATTGTGGATATCCATAATTCGATTTATGGATATCAAGAATTCAGATCGATTTATGGATATCAAGAATTCGAATTCTTGATATCATTAATTCGAATTATTGATGTCCATAACTATAAATGGGGAATAAATAGTAAAAGGGCGCCCCATTATACCTAGCTGACACACGCGTTTCCGAGCTGCATGTGGCTTGGAATTACCTTTTAATTACAGATTCCATCTGCCATTCTTGGCTGGCACACGCGTTTTCGATCAGCATCCGGCTTATATTCAGTGTCACTGAAATTAAAAAAAAAAAAAAAAAAAAAACACACACACAAAAACAACTTAAAACGCAGTCCTGCTTGTTTTCCGTTTTTGGAGCATTTTCACTTTAATCATATTTTTAACTTAAATTTGAACATTTTTCCCGCATATTTGTACAGTCTACATACGTGTACAATTTTAAGTTTGAAAATGCCTTCAATAGTCATAAGACACATGTTGTTTTAAATACACAAAGGACTTTTTATGTACAGGTATGCTATAAATAAACCCACTGATCCTTAAAGCGCCATGCGAATAATAAAGCAGACAACAGTCATTTTTTTGTCATTTTTCAAAGTAATTCAGGCTTATATAATATATATAAGTTTTATCATAATTATCTGCAAGATGATGATTTGCTCGGTCTTATGTTCTCTGAACAAAATAAGAAAAAAAGTGCAAATGCTATCCGCTTCAGTCGGAACACATTACATAAACACTGAAGCCTATTCAAATATATTGAAAAATTTACCACCAAAAACTGAGAATTTGCAGATAAAAACATCTGATATTCATCATTTTTCTGCTCAAAACATAGATTGTTGGTACTTGTTAGAACCGCCTCAGCGAGGCGGTTCGCGATTCGAGGCAGTTCTAACGTGTAGTGACAATCTATGTTTTGGAGCAGAAATAAGAAAAACAAGAAGGTCATAGTGGCCATGGATCGCTCACCTGATCCTTATTTTAGAATCGGACCAAAACTGTGGCCTCTACTGTGTTCAAAATGTTTTTCTATGATTTGACCTACTGACCTACATTTTTACCCGACATGACCCATATTCGAACTTAACCGAGATATTGTCATGATGATCATACTGAGCAAGATTGATGATGATTTGTATACAATTGTGGCCTCTGGAATGTTCACAAGAAACGTTTACGCACGGACGACGAACGACGACGCCGGACATCGCACAGTCACAAAAGCTCATCATGACTTTCGGCCAGGTGAGCTACAAACATAAACCCGTGTAAACCCTGGCTTTACTTTATAGGCCCCGTCAAGCGATTTTAGTACTTATCGCCTATACGAGCAGCGAAGGTTCAGGCGAGCCTGCGCATCCGCGCAGTCTCGCCAGAACCTTCGCTGCTCGCTCATACAAGCATTAAATCAAGAGGGACCTTCTGACAGAAAGCCATATCCCTGGCCCCTCTGAATGGCTGGGCATGCGCAGTTAAAATTTGTCATAACGGAATGCTCGAAGACACAAATTCGCTTGGCGGGGCTCATATAAAAGTGGGGTTTAAGGGGGTCAAAATTTTACGGGCATGTTTTCATGATGAGGCACTTTATTATATCAGTGTACTAAATGCGTGGTATGAGAAACTTGGACGATAGTCTTCTTTGATCAGCAATATTAAAATGTTATTACTTCGGCCTCGGGCCAATACAGCAGACCTCGGACCTTTACCTGGGCCAATGCGAAATTACTTGATCAATGACAATTTTATTGATTGACACAATTAAAAAATATGATTATTGATTTTTTTACCTCACTTGACCTCAGTTAATATTGGTTGACCTGGTGTTAATACGGATGACCATGATCAATACAGGATAGTCAATTAATAGTACTTTTTAATCTGCTTTCACCGCCCTAATTTTATGCAGATTCTAAGAACGTGCAAATTCAATGTACGACAATATAGTTATGGTTATATATGTGTGTATTACAAGCTTAAGGAAAGTTTTCTTCGACATTAGCTTATGACAAAAGTGGAGCCGTAATTGAAAAATATTAGCCAGTGCATGACAAAACCTACAATATGACATGTGCGCGCATTCAAGACTCAGATCAGCCTGCGTATCCATATAGTCTAACCAGAGACTTCTCTTGCTGCATCGAGACGCATTGGGCCCTTAGCTATCGTTAGAGTGCACGACGTAGACTGATCAGACTGTGCGGATGCGCATGTTGAACTGAGTCTTCGTTAGGCGCGCATGTCTTATTGTAGGTTTTGTCGTGCGCTGGCTCAAATTGTGTATTTTGGGTGCAGGGTATTACTGGAATACGTCATTTGCTTTAGCAGCATATTATGAGACTTTTGAAATATATGTTTATATCTTTATTGCAGGTTTTACGACAGACTGCATGCATGGTAGTTAACCCAATCACGGTTGGCAACTTTGCTTCCCTCTTTAATTGCACGCCGGTGGGTCAGGCCTCAGATTCTAGGACGGTTCCAACGTAAAGGCTTATTGAGAATTAGAGAGATCTAATTCAAGGTAATGTTGGTTGGTGCCTGATGCTCTGTCTCTGGTCGGCCCCATCGGAGTCTAACTGTTCGTTTTCTTTTGCTCCAGCATTTCAGTGGTTTCTTGCTGTCGAGTCCTCACCGTTGTCTCACCTCTGTGGTTCTTTGATTATTTGTGTTCACGGAGATGTTGCACTGATGAGTTAGGAGGCCTTCATACGGACTGAACAAATTATTTGTCTAAATCGCGGCAGAAGTAAGGGCGAGGATTGTGGCCACGTAAAATCGATTTAATCCCCCCCCCCCCCC
Source organism: Lucinisca nassula (assembly GCA_963580285.1). Taxonomy (NCBI): domain Eukaryota; kingdom Metazoa; phylum Mollusca; class Bivalvia; order Lucinida; family Lucinidae; genus Lucinisca; species Lucinisca nassula. The sequence goes on along the minus strand of OY757020.1, from coordinate 2,484,895 downwards.
CCAGTGGAAATCTTTACACTGACCGTTCCAAGGCGGTTCTTCTGTGGCGGTTTATTAATGTTGTTGTTTGTTTCTTACTGTGTGTATCACTTGTGTATTTTTATTTTGGATGGCCATATGGCCATTTTGTGGAAAGTGACTGTCCTTATGGCCTTCCTTTGTTACGGTTTCCATTATGGTCTGGTGTTTCTTTCCCTTTGGTGTCTTTGATGGGTGGAGTAAGTTAATTGTATCGATTCCTGATCTTTGTTTTACTTCTAATTTTTATATCTGGAAAATTGATAAAACTTTAACTTTAAATTACTTGAACTTGAAAACTACGACACCTGTTATTACGTTTGTCATCCAGTCATTCTGCAAAAATATACATGTTATCTTATTATACGTGAATTTCTTATAAGGAAACCTTTTTATATAAGTTATATATAGCTTTATAAGTTTCATATAAGCCTCATATAAGTTAAGACCTATCAGAAATTTCTGACAGAATCTGTCATTTTAGTTGGCCTCCGCCCATCGGGGCTTGACGAAATAGAAGGGCTGCATGATGCTTCCACGCAGAGCTGAAACCGACCCGCAAACAGCTTAGAGGATCTAAGCCTGCCCAGGCAAAGCAGTGCGAGTGTTGGTCCGTCCATGTTTATAAACCCTATTGGTTTCATTGGGTGGCAGGGCTTGAGATGTCATTTCATCTCAATGCCGGGTAAAAGTTCCACAAAATTGGAAGCAACGTCTCAAAAATGACATTTACAGTGTTGACGGGGACGTTCAACCTCAAATTAAACAAACAAAACTCATTTTAGTGCTTTTGGCGCTTTTATTTTAATTAATCGCAACCTATTATTTCTGTTTTGCATATTTGCTATTCTGTTTGATGTCTGGACAAAACCATAACTTCAGCCTTACTGACACCATTGACAAAATAACATCCAAAAACAGTCCAGCGGGCACAAGTCACTTGGGCAACGTCAAATCAACGTCAGTGCAACGTTACGACGTTGCACAGACGTAGATGTGACGTTGCATAAACGTAATGACGTTACGCCGATGTTGAAGTCACGTCACAGTTACGTCATGATATCTCGTACTACTGCTTAACTTTGAACCGCTAGTCTGCTGCATAGATCACTTATATTTAAAAATCGTTTATCATAAAGTACTTTTAGCTGAAACAAAAGTTTGAACATCTGGTTTCTACGGAACCCGAGAAGGGACATGATTTTTTATTTTTATTATGTTGTGCGAACAAGATAATATCTTGAGCGGACAAGATATTATCTTGTTCGGACAAGATATTATCTTGTGCGGACAACATATTATCTTGTGCGGACAAGATAATATCTTGTCCGCACAACATAATATCTTGTCCGAACAAGATATTATCTTGTGCGGACAACATATTATCTTGTTTGCACAACATAGATCTTGGGATGTTGTGCGGACAAGATATTATCTTGTGCGGACAAGATAATATCTTGTGCGGACAAGATATTATCTTGTGCGGACAAGATAATATCTTGTGCGGACAAGATAATATCTTGTGCGCACAAGATCTATGTTGTGCAGACAAGATATTATCTTGTGTGGACAAGATAATATCTTGTTCGCACAACTTAATATCTTGTGCGGACAAGATAATATCTTGTCTGCACAAGATAATATGTTGTGCGGACAAGATATTATGTTGTGCGGACAAGATAATATCTTGTCCGCACAAGATAATATGTTGTCCGCACAAGATAATATCTTGTTCGCACAAGATATTATCTTGTGCGCACAACTTATAAAATAAAAAAAAATCATGTCCCTTCCCGGGTTCCGTAGGTTTCAGACCACGAGAGCCTTTCTTGTACTTCAAGAGCACAATATACAAAAAAAAAAAAAAAAAAAACCGCAGGCGTCAAAGCGGTAACGTGTGTGTGAATTCGGGTTAAACGTCGCTTTCAACAATTTTTCAGTCCTATCACGACGGTGTCAGGTTGCGACAGGGAGCTCAATGCTCACTTTTATAGTGCTGCCTCACTGAAGTATCATGTCCAAGACACATTACATGATACCACACCCAGTCACATTATCCTGACACTGGGTCGACCAGTCCTAGCTCTACCCCGTAAATCTTAGTGCCAAGCGAGGAGCAGCTGGTACCATTTTTAACGACTTTGGTATGTCGCGGCCCGGGATCGAACCCGTGATCTCCCGTTCCCCGGAGCGGACACTCTACCAACTGAGCTATCGGGGCCGGTCCAAGGCGGTTACCACTACTGATGTTTTGTTATCCAAACAAACAGCATGTGGGCACTGTGTGAAAAAGAGCTGTAAAAACAGTGTTCAATTCTTCATGCTGTCACGTGTAATTTCACCTTTGATTCCAAAGGCAACTTTTGCGGTTCTGTTATTTTATTGTTTGTCGGTTGTCCGAATGCACATGACGTAATTGTGACGTCACATCAGCGTCGGTGCAACTTCATAATGTATGTGCAACGTCACATCTACGTTTGTACAACGTCATGACGTTGCACAGACGTTGATTTGACGTTGCCCTAGCGACGGGTGCCTGCTGGACATTTTCACGTTTAATTCAGGCTTTTTGGCAGCAAACTCAGCCTGCGCATTCAACCTGCATGGCGATCACAAGGCAAAGAGACTGGATACAAGATAGCAAGAGGCAAACCTTCATCCATGATATCTGCAATAGACTAGATGTAAATGAGTATCAGTTCAGATGATCACAAGGCAAAGAGACTGGATACAAGATAGCAAGAGGCAAACCTTCATCCATGATATCTGCAATAGACTAGATGTAAATGAGTTTCAGTTCAACCTGCATGGCGATCACAAGGCAAAGAGACTGGATACAAGATAGCAAGAGGCAAACCTTCATCCATGATATCTGCAATAGACTAGATGTAAATGAGTTTCAGTTCAACCTGCATGGCGATCACAAGGCAAAGAGACTGGATACAAGATAACAAGAGGCAAACCTTCATCCATGATATCTGCAATAGACTAGATGTAAATGAGTATCAGTTCAGATGATCACAAGGCAAAGAGACTGGATACAAGATAGCAAGAGGCAAACCTTCATCCATGATATCTGCAATAGACTAGATGTAAATGAGTATCAGTTCAGATGATCCAGAAGAGAACTGGACAGTCTTCAGAGACACTGTTCATTCTTCAGCAATAGATTCCCTAGGTCCAGTATCTCGCAAAATCAAGGCTGGTTTGACGAGAAAAAATCCAGGGACTCCTCGAAGAGAAGCACCATGCAGGCCCCGAGGTTATAAAATATTATTCCATGCTCAGCTCAGCTGAGCATGAATTTTGTTATGCCCATAACTTCATCTATCAAAATACAAACAAATCAGGCTATTTTCCGGCTCAGTTCAACACACAAACCCGTTTATCCTGTTCATAAATTTAAAATGCCAACATCTGTTGGCATTTTAAAATTTATGAGCAGGATAAATTTCTTGCTGAAGTGAGTTGAGCATGAAAAAAGCTTTATAACATTGGGGCCTGTTCAGTATCTAACAAGCCTCCCACTCCCCCCCCCCCCCCCCCCCCCTATTCAGATATACGCAAGACAGTTCAAATTAGACTCCGAGTTGTAATACTTCGGGGGTTTTGTAATGTTTCTGTTGAGTCGATATTTAAACGAGGTAACTGAGGGAGCTTGCTTTACGTCTTCAGACAGAGCATTCCAAGCGCGTATTGTAGAAGGGAAAAATGAGTTGTAAAAGTTTGTATTGGCTTGGAGAGATCGAATATCCGTTGAATTTCTAAAGTTGTATGAAGTGCTCTCACTAACTAGGGGTGGAATAAGATCTGAGAGGTAACTTGGCGTGAGACCGTTCATTATTTTATAAAATATAACGAGTTTATGTTTGTCCCTCCGACTTTGGAGGGATTCACATCCAAGATCTGAGAGCATCTTATCAATACAACATAACTTGGTTGCCCCAGTGATGATCCTTGCAGCTTCGGTGTGAATTGAGTCTAGTTGTTTTTTGGTCTGTGTTGAGCAGTTGTCCCAAACTGAGTCGCAGTACTCCAGCAATGGTCTTATAAAAGCTATGTAGGTTCTTTCAAGAGCTTTAAGACTGACTCTAAATTTTAGAGCTCTCATAAGGTTAAGTCTAGTCCAGGCTTTCTTAGCAATGTTTTCGATATGGGTTGACCATGTACATGTGCTTGTAAACATAAGACCTAGGTGCTTATGTGTAGTTGTGTCTGTTATAGTGACATCGTTGAACCAAAGCGGAGGGTGGTTGGGTAGATTCATTTTCCTAGAAACAGTCATGGATAATGTTATGCTTGCATTGAAATCGACAAACCAATTTTGGGCCCAGTTACTAACAGATTGTAAGTCCGTGTTTAAGAGATCTGCAGCTCTTTGAGGGGTATCGACAATAACGTATAGACTTGTGTCATCTGCGAACAGTCGGACTGAGTAGCCTATATCATTGACAATGTCATTGATATACAGTAGAAATAGAAGGGGACCAAGGATTGATCCCTTGGGCACGCCTGCGTTTACTATGGACCAATCGGATGACTGCCCATTCAGAACGACGAGTGAAATAACTAGAGAACCAGCGAGTTATTTTTCCTGAGCAGCCTATACCTGATAGCTTATGAAGTAAACCTCTGTGCCAGACTCTGTCAAAGGCCTTACTGATGTCGCAGAATACGGACCTGACTTCCTTACCATTGTCAACGGCTTCACAAAAAGCATGATAAATATGCAATAGCTGATAGACAGTTGAGTCACCTTGAACAAACCCTGATTGGAATGGGGTGAGAATTTGGTTTTCCATGATATAGTTATACAGATACTTGTGAATAAAACGTTCCATCGTTTTTCCCATTTGACTCAGAAGTGTAATTGGCCTATAGTTTGATGGAATTGATTTATCGTCTTTCTTATAAATCGGAGTAACGTTACCATATTTCCCGGGCTCAGGGGGAAAGTAACATTGACCCAAGGAGCGGTTAAATATAATAGAGAGAGGTTCTGCGATGAGAGTGGCTCCTTCTTTTAGGAGCCGTGGACTAATTAAATCTGGACCACAGGCTTTATTTACATTGAGATTTGATAAGACATCCTTAATGTCCTCAGCTAAAATAGTTATGGTTCTAATGGTGTGTTGAACAACCGACAGCTAGGGTAATGGCCTGTTATCATCTATCAATGTTGACTGAGATGCAAAGTAATTGTTCAGCATATTGGCTTTTTAACGAAAGAGCATTAGGGCCATGTATACTTTTTTCTTTTGATAGGTATCTCGAAATTTCGACTTAGTATCTCGAAATTTCGACTTAGTAACTCGAAATTTCGACTTAGTAACTCGAAATTTCGACGTAGTAACTCGAAATTTCGACTTAGTATCTCGAAATTTCGACTTAATAACTCGAAATTTCGACTTATTGACTCGAAATATCGACATAGTAACTCGAAATATCGACTTAGTAACTCGAAATTTCGACTTAGTATCTCGAAATTTCGACTTAGTAACTCGAAATTTCGACATCCTATCTCGAAATTTCGACTTAATAACTCGAAATTTCGACTTACGAGATATTAAAGGCATTTATTCTGTAACAGTAAAACACACCGTGTGTCCATAATTGTTTTATTGCCCCCTGTGATATACTGACTATAGCAGATCAAAGGCGGCCCTTAATAGGGTGATTAGTAGGTCTTGTTGAATCCCCTGACTGAGACACTTAAGGGGAAAATCAATAATGTACACCAGTCAACAGTAAGTAATTTATTGATTTTCCCCAAGGCGGCCCCTTACCTGTTGAAGACAGAGGACTTCTCTCCAGTAAGCACTGAGGGCTACATAATATTATGTAATGAAATGATAGTCCTCAATAATCAAGAATAAATGCCTTTAAGTCCTATACACACAGTTAATGTTAAACACCCCCGTTTCATTATATCCAAGCTTTGAAAACAAGTTTACATCAAGCAGATTATGCAAATTATGTGATAACATTGTGAGACTATGGTCATTATCGGCTAACTTGTATCGTGTTTACAAACGCCAATGACCTTTCTCGGTGTATTTTTTTCACATGTTCTTTCATTCTTTTTTTCTCTCTATATTGGCCAATGTTAATTTTATCAAATATTTCTCAAGAACTATAAAACTAGGGGCCCAAAACATATGTATCATGTAAGAGTCAGAGGGTTTTCTGTCTCATCAGGACGTCGCGCATTCAATCCCGTTTCACGGCCCCCGCCCATCGGGGCTTGAATAAATTGATAGGCTGCATGGTGCCTCAACGCAGAGCTAAAATCCGACCACACACGAGTACTGATAAACCGCTTAGAGGAGGTAAAGCGGTGTGAGTCCGACCGTCCATGCTTATAAACCCTATTGGTTTCATACCGGTTTCATTAGGCGACAGGGCGACCCCCGCCCATCGGGGCTTGACGAAATATATGGGCTGCATGATGCCTCCACGCAGAGCTGAATCCGACCCGCACACGAGTACTGGTAAACCGATTAGAGGAATTAAGCCAGCCCAGGCAAAGTGGTGCGCACGAGTCGTACCGTCCATGCTTATAAACCCTATCGGTTTCATTGGGCAACAGGGCTTGAGATGTCATTTCATCTCAATGACGGGTAAAAGTCCCACAAAATTGGAAGCAAAGCACAAAATGATCTTTACAGTGTTGACGGGGACGTTAAACCTCAAATCAAACAAACAATGCGACAGGGCTTGAAAAGTCGTTTCATCACAACGTTGGGTAAAAGTCCCACAAAAGTGGAAGAATGTCTTCAAAATGACATATACAGTGTTGACGGGGACGTTAAACCTCAAATCAAACAAACAAATTCAACCCCGTTTCAGTAAAATAAAAGCGGGCTGAAAGTCATATTTGACAGTTTTTTTCGGTTTCAAACTTTCTCATCGTGTGCTGTAAAAATTATGTATAGATCAAAGCACTGACAGCACTGGTGGGTCGATTGTCTTCGAGTGTGGATTTGAACATGTTTCGTTTATCCTTTAAATTCCTATACTATAAGCAAAATGTGTAGATTTTGATCAGACACCGCACTTGGGTCGATTAATTATCAATTGACTAAACGTTACTAACTACAGAAGCTTCCCGCCTTCTATTGACCTCGTGACTATCACTGACCATGTTCAAAATCCAGGTCGAGCTATTTATAGCAGCGCTATAGTCTTTCCTTGTGACGTCAGTGCGCCAAGTAGACTGGGCCGGGGAACACGGACATTGCAAACAGTGTAGACCCTGATCAGACGCCGCAGAAGAGAGCTTCATTAAATAACCGGTATGTTCATGTGTAGATGGTCAGCGATAGTCACGTGGACAATAGCAGGCGAGAAGCTTCTGTAGGTTGCTACTTTGGGTCGAATGAAAAAAAAAATCGACCCAAAAGATGGTAAACTATGCAACACGAACACCATGACTAACTTAAAGCAACAACCGGACAGAAAATGCGGTATCAGAATACGTTGCGTGTTCAAGATGTATCATTTTGACATAGCAGCAGATTCCTTGACCCTTCGTTTCATCCCATGGGTCAGACGTCGAAATTGATGGCTGGTCAGCTCTAGCCACGCGTGTGTGTGTGTGTGGGGGGGGGGGGGGGGGCGTGGGTTTGTTTAATGTTCTGTATTCGACGCCCAAGAATCTCCCAAATATGTTCAAGGGGATTCAAATCCGGGCTTCTAGATAGCCAAGCCAATGTCTCAATTAAGTAACGGCGGGGTCTAGCACACAGGTCCAGTGGCAAATGATTCGTTCTCAAAATGAGGCATGACTTCTGGCGCTAAACATGCAATAACATCCAAACTCCATATTTAAACCGTGATAATGAAGTTGTGAAAGTTGGTTCTGAGATCTGAGGTCTTCTTTCAACTTTGAGTTGACCATAACATGATTCCTGTTATGGCTAATCCCTATTCAGAGTTAAATGCACAGCGCAGATCATAGCGTCAGCTTCGAGCTAGTATGTCGAAATTTTTATATAGTAAGTCGAAATTTCGAGTTAGTATGTCGAAATTTCGAGATAGTAAGTCGAAATTTCGAGTTATTAAGTCGAAATTTCGAGATAATAAGTCGAAAATTCGAGATATTAAGTCGAAATTTGGAGTAACTAAGTCGAAATTTCGAGATATTTAAGTCGAAATTTCGAGTTATTAAGTCGAAATTTCGAGATAATACGTCGAAATTTCGAGTTATTTAGTCGAAATTTCGAGATACTAAGTCGAAATTTCGAGATATTAAGTCGAAATTTCGAGGTATTAAGTCGAAATTTCGAGATACTAAGTCGGAATTTCGAGATATTAAGTCGAAATTTTCGAGTTATTAAGTCGAAATTTTCGAGATATTAAGTCGAAATTTCGAGATAATAAGTCGAAATTTCGAGATACTTAGTCGAAATTTCGAGATATTAAGTCGAAATTTCGAGTTATTAAGTCGAAATTTCGAGATACTTAGTCGGAATTTCGAGATATTAAGTCGAAATTTCGAGTAACTGAGTCGAAATTTCGAGATAATAAGTCGAAAATTCGAGATATTAAGTCGAAATTTCGATTTATTAAGTCAAAATTTCGAGATACTAAGTCGAAATTTCGAGAGACTAAGTCGAAATTTCGAGTTACTAAGTCGAAATTTCGAGATAGTAAGTCGAAATTTCGAGATTATAAGTAGAAAATTCGAGATACCAAGTCGAAATTTCGAGATACGAGTCAAAAAAATAAAAGTTAAAGTGGCCCTAATGCTCTTTCGTACTTTTTGGAGATCGTTTTCTGCACACTCATTATTCATATACGGAAGCGTATTGGTGCCTCTATTTATTGTGTTATACCGCAACTCGGCGAGTTCAGCTATAGCGACTTGATGCGATTATCAAGCATATTTTGACTTGTATTTGTCGAAATATTTTGTTATATCGCAGTAAATCGGCTAAAACTGTCGCGAATTAATTTCCAAGGTGCAAAGAGGAAGTCGACATCTTTGAACTATCACAAAAGTCGACTTGAAACAAGTCGTCTTGAAATTAATTATGTCATTTTGACCTGTTAAAACTTTACTAGACTGAGAGTGAAGACAACTTCACGCATTACAGAAGACGACATAATTGCATGTAGTTTAACTGCACGACATTCCATAAATTGCATGTCCTAAATGCGTAAATGACTTCGAAATACTCGATATATGCCTTTGATAATAAAAATCGGTTTATAACTAAGCGACTTCTAATTCCTTCATCAATATGTCGACTTGTGCAAAATCGTCAAGTTAGAAAGCATGCCATTTTCGCGTCTTCGCTAGGACGTGATGTTTTCTTCCCTTCTTGTCTAATCAATTTTTTACAAGCCAAATAACGATAACTATGTTGAAGACGACTCTTTTCGGGTCGATTATTGTCATATTTCAAATATGTCGATTTCTTTTATGCCGCTTAAATGTTTTTTTTTTCGAGTTGACTTTAGCCGATTCAAGGCAATTCAACAAAATATGTCAACAAATGCAAGTGGAAATATGCCAGAAAACAGTGACAACTTGCCATATTTGAAGTCGCAAAGTTGCGATATAACACAAAAAGTGGAGGCACCAATACGCTTTCGTAGTTCATAAATAGTGTGGGTATGGTATTTGATTTTTTTAACTAAATTTAGAAGTTGCTTAGATGTTTTATAAAAGAGCCTTTATAGTGTCCGTTGTTTCACACGATAGTAGACGGTCAAGTTTTTTTGTAATATTCTTTCTTGGATTTTCTTATTTCGTTAACTATTTTGTTACGAAGACATTTATATTTCTCCCAGAGCTGGATATTGTAAGTTCTATTACGTTTTCTATAGGTACGTTTTCTTTGGCGGATGATGCTTTTAATATGGCAGGTTATCCAGGGGAGGTCCAAACAGTAACAGTTTTGTTGGGTATACTTTCACTTGCTGCAGAAGGTATAGTAGTAGAAATGTCTTTAACGTTTTCATCAATTTCTACGGTTGAGTTAAGCTTGTCAATTAGGTTTTGTCGGGAAAGTATTGCTCGAAACTTATCAAAGTCTGCCAGCTCATAGTTCCATATCTTTCTCATAAACGTTTTGACAGTTGGACGTATGAATTTTAAGAGTATACTATAGGGAACAAAGTACTAGAACCCCCTTCTCAGAAGGATCCTATTTTTATCACAGAATTCAATTTATTAGCCTCTTAACAGTGATAGAATTCGTTAAATAAACACCAGTTGATGGCTGAAGAACTTATCTCTAATATCACTAGTTTGATGTTTATACATGCAAAAGGGGTGCTTTCGAATGGAAAGGATAATTCATGAAGCCTTGTTATAGCGGTTTTTTTCAACTGTTTGAATAAATGATATGGTATCACCTATAGGCAGATATAATACACACAGCAATGAGTTAAAGCTGGAGCTTGTATTTAGCAGTGAATCTCCCATCAACGGTCATCAAAAATGACTTGTGTAAATAATCAGATTTCATGACCATGCTGCCTGAATTTTCATAACTTCTACCTTGTTCCTATAAGTAAGTACTATTGTCGGGCAATGATACCTAACTTGGTCGGGTATTAACGGATCTACTACACCACTCATTAAAACATTAGATTTGTTACTTACTAAAATTAGGTCTATATGGGAAGAGGAGCTTTCAGTAAAGTGAGTGGGTTCCTTTATTACTTGCACCAAGCTGTATTGTAAGACTAGTTCTGTCCAGACTTTCGGATGAGTCTTTAAACCGAGGCCCCGTCTCCGTATGACCTTTGCTGTTGGTGGGACGTAAAACTTAAACTCACTCACTGTAAGACTAGTTCTGTCATTTTGTTGCTATTTGCCTTGGTCATATCGAAATTAAAATCCACTAGAATAATGATATCCAGTACATTTGTATTAAATGCCCTATCAACGCTTTCGCTTATGCGATCGAAATACTCTGAATTTCTGTTGGGTGGTCTGTAAAATCCACCAATCAGTATTTTTTCTTTTTCATAACAAGTTCAATCCATAAAGCATCGAGCCCTCTGACTTCTAGATCGCTCATGCGCTTACATAAAAAAGTTTCCCGGACATAAATTACAACTCCGCCTCCAGGACGATCTCGCCTATCTGCTCTCAAAGGTAGTGAGAAGTTTTCAATATGGATAGATTCATCTTTTACGTCTGGTTTAAGCCAGCTTTCAGAGAAGACAAGCACGTCGTATGCTTCTGCCTCGGCTTCAATCAAATCGAGCTTTGGCAGGATGCTCTGAGCATTTAAGTGGAGTATACTAAGGTGGTTAGATAGCGTATCAATGGATACGTCGAGATTATTAAAACTGGCACTAGCAGAGCCCACGACAGAATCTGGACCGGGATTAGTTTCAATATCACCACTCAAAAGAACAAGAGAGAAAATCCAACATATAATTACTGCCGCTGAGAGCGAAGATATGTAGTATAGACTGAAAACAGTATTTTTCCAGGGTGGACACAATACTCGTTTTATGTTAGAAGCCTCCGTGGTGCAGTGGTTACGCTACTCGCCTTGTAAACCAGGGATCGCAGGATCGATCCCGGGCTTCTCCAGACTTTCGGATGAGTCTTTAAACCGAGGTCCCGTCTCCGTATGACCTTAGCTGTTGGTGGGACGTAAAACTTAAACTCACTCACTACTCGTTTTATGTATTTGTACGTCTCATTGCTGCGCTGCAAGGCTGTGATTATACCTAATGCTGAATGACTGTAGTTAGTGTTAGTGTGCTGCTGGGTAAGTATCACTGCGAGTAGAAAAAAGTGAACCTTGTTAACCATAATTTTTTTGTCAGTGCCTAGTCCTATGGTGTTTGACATTCCGAGGAAACCACCGAGGCCATCCGATCTAAAGCGACTACCCTTCATATGCTACATAATAAAAAGTACAGAAATATCAGGACAGCCTCAGATAGCTTACTCCGAATGCCACAATGAGTCGCACCATTTGATTCATGTAATCCCTGAAATTCCCGTCGGATGAGTGGAGGGTGAGAGAATCGGTCATATGAAGAAAGGGAAAAAAGTAGAAAGACACATGAAAGGATGCATAAAAGATCATAGTAAAATAGGTTGGAGTAAAAGTAAACTTTGTTATGTAAGACTTAAATGAGTCTGGACTTTTGACATTACCACTCACTTATTGTACGAAGACGCAGCTTTTTACATGAGTGCGGGGCCATTATTCTTGAGTATTGTAATGTGGCCCATTGAGAACCCAGGGGCATGATTGGCAGGAATTATGTAGGTGACCACTTGCCATTACTACATGCTAAATATATAAGCTCTGGGCCCTGTGGTTTCAGAGAAGAAGATTTTTGAAGCTTTTTCCATTATGAGTCTATGGGAGCGAAGGGGTCCCGGGGCGTGGCCCATTTGGAACCCAGGGGCATGATTGGCAGGAATTATGTAGGTAACCACTTGCCGTTGCTACATGCTAAATATCTAAGCTCTGGGCCCTGTGGTTTCAGAGAAGAAGATTTTTGAACTTTTTTTCCATTATGAGTTTATAGGAGCTAAGGGGTCCCGGGGTGTGGCCAATTTGGACCAAAGGGGCATGCTTGGCAGGAATTATGTAGGTCTCGACTTGCCGTTGCTACATGCTAAATATCTAATCTGGGCCCTGTGGTTTCAGAGACGAGATTTTTGAAGCTTTTTTCAATTTTGAGTCTGTGGGAGCGAAGGGGCCCCGGGGCGTGGCCCATTTGGATCCCAGGGGCATGATAGGCAGGATTTAAGTAGGTTACCACTGGCCATTGCTACATGCTAAATATCTCAGCTCTGGGCCCTGTGGTTTCAGAATAGAAGATTTTTGAAGCTTTTTTCCATTATGAGTCTATAGGAGTTAAGAGGCCCCAGGGCGTGGCCCGTTTGGACCCCAGGGGCATGATTGGCAGGAATTATGTAGGTGACCACTTGCCGTTGCTACATGCAAAATATCTAAGCTCTGGGCCCTGTAGTTTCAGAGAAGAAGATTTTTGAAGTTTTTTCCCATTAAGAGTCTACGAGAGCTAAGGGTCGCCGGGGCATGGCCCATTTGGAATCCAGGGGCATGATTGGCAGGAATTATGCAGGTGACTACTTGCCCTTGCTACCTTCTAAATATCTAAGCTCTGGGTCCTGTGGTTTCAGAGAAGAAAATTTTTGAAGCTTTTTTCCATTATGAGTCTATGGGAGCGAAGAGGCCCCGGGGCGTGGCCCATTTGGAACCCAGGGGCATGATTGGCAGGAATTATGTAGGTGACCACTTGCCGTTGCTACATGCTAAATATCTAAGCTCTGGATCCTGTGGTTTCACAGAAGAAGATTTTTGAAGCTTTTTCCATTATGGGTCTATAGCGGCTAAGGGGCCCCGGGGCGTGGCCCATTTGGACCCCAGGGGCATGGTTGGCAGGAATTATGTAGGTGACCACTTGCCGTTGCTACATTCTAAATATCTAAGCTCTGGGCCCTGTGGTTTCAGAGAAGAAGATTTTTTAAGCTTTTTTCCATTATGAGTCTATAGGAGAGAAGGGGCCCCGGGGCGTGGCCCATTTGGAACCCAGGGGCATGATTAGTAGGAATTATGTAGGTGACCACTTGCGCTTGCTACATGCTAAATATCTAAGCTCTGGGCCCTGTGGTTTCAGAGCCGAAGATTTTTTTAAGCTTTTTTTCCATTATGAGTCTATGGGAGCTAAGGGGCCCCGGGGCGTGGCCTATTTGGACCCCAGGGTCATGATTGGCAGGATTTATGTAGGTGACCACTTGCCATTGCTACATACTAAATATCTAAGCTCTGGGCCCTGTGGTTTCAGAGAAGAAGATTTTTGAAGCTTTTTTCGTTTAGGAGTCTATAGGAGCTAAGGGGCCCCGGGGTGTGGCCCATTTTGACCTAAGGGACATGATTGGCAGGAATTCTGTAGGTGACCACTTGCCCTTGCTACATGCTATACATTTAAGCTCTGGGCCCTGTGGTTTCAGAGAAGAAGATTTTTGAAGCTCTTTTCCATTATGAGTCTATGGGAGCGAAGGGGCCCCGGGGCGTGGCCCATTTGGAACACAGGGGCATGATTGGTAGGAATTATGTAGGTGACCACTTGCCATTGCTACATGCTAAATATCTTAGCTCTGGGCCCTGTGGTTTCAGAGAAGAAAATTTTTGAAGCTTTTTTTCCATAATGAGTCTATGGGAGCGAAGGGGCCCCGGGGCGTGGCCCATTTGGAACCCAGGGGCATGATTGGTAGGAATTATGTAGGTGACCACTTGCGCTTGCTACATGCTAAATATCTAAGCTCTGGGCCCTGTGGTTTCAGAGCCGAAGATTTTTTTAAGCTTTTTTTCCATTATGAGTCTATGGGAGCTAAGGGGCCCCGGGGCGTGGCCTATTTGGACCCCAGGGTCATGATTGGCAGGATTTATGTAGGTGACCACTTGCCATTGCTACATACTAAATATCTAAGATCTGGGCCCTGTGGTTTCAGAGAAGAAGATTTTTGAAGCTTTTTTCGTTTAGGAGTCTATAGGAGCTAAGGGGCCCCGGGGTGTGGCCCATTTTGACCTAAGGGACATGATTGGCAGGAATTCTGTAGGTGACCACTTGCCCTTGCTACATGCTATACATTTAAGCTCTGGGCCCTGTGGTTTCAGAGAAGAAGATTTTTGAAGCTTTTTTTCCATTATGAGTCTATGGGAGCTAAGGGGCCCCGGGGCGTGGCCTATTTGGACCCCAGGGTCATGATTGGCAGGATTTATGTAGGTGACCACTTGCCATTGCTACATACTAAATATCTAAGCTCTGGGCCCTGTGGTTTCAGAGAAGAAAATTTTTGAAGCTTTTTTCCATTATGAGTCTATGGGAGCGAAGAGGCCCCGGGGCGTGGCCCATTTGGAACCCAGGGGCATGATTGGCAGGAATTATGTAGGTGACCACTTGCCGTTGCTACATGCTAAATATCTAAGCTCTGGGCCCTGTGGTTTCACAGAAGAAGATTTTTGAAGCTTTTTCCATTATGGGTCTATAGCGGCTAAGGGGCCCCGGGGCGTGGCCCATTTGGACCCCAGGGGCATGGTTGGCAGGAATTATGTAGGTGACCACTTGCCGTTGCTACATTCTAAATATCTAAGCTCTGGGCCCTGTGGTTTCAGAGAAGAAGATTTTTTAAGCTTTTTTCCATTATGAGTCTATAGGAGAGAAGGGGCCCCGGGGCGTGGCCCATTTGGAACCCAGGGGCATGATTGGTAGGAATTATGTAGGTGACCACTTGCGCTTGCTACATGCTAAATATCTAAGCTATGGGCCCTGTGGTTTCAGAGCCGAAGATTTTTTTAAGCTTTTTTTCCATTATGAGTCTATGGGAGCTAAGGGGCCCCGGGGCGTGGCCTATTTGGACCCCAGGGTCATGATTGGCAGGATTTATGTAGGTGACCACTTGCCATTGCTACATACTAAATATCTAAGCTCTGGGCCCTGTGGTTTCAGAGAAGAAGATTTTTGAAGCTTTTTTCGTTTAGGAGTCTATAGGAGCTAAGGGGCCCCGGGGTGTGGCCCATTTTGACCTAAGGGACATGATTGGCAGGAATTCTGTAGGTGACCACTTGCCCTTGCTACATGCTATACATTTAAGCTCTGGGCCCTGTGGTTTCAGAGAAGAAGATTTTTGAAGCTCTTTTCCATTATGAGTCTATGGGAGCGAAGGGGCCCCGGGGCGTGGCCCATTTGGAACACAGGGGCATGATTGGTAGGAATTATGTAGGTGACCACTTGCCATTGCTACATGCTAAATATCTTAGCTCTGGGCCCTGTGGTTTCAGAGAAGAAAATTTTTGAAGCTTTTTTTCCATAATGAGTCTATGGGAGCGAAGGGGCCCCGGGGCGTGGCCCATTTGGAACCCAGGGGCATGATTGGTAGGAATTATGTAGGTGACCACTTGCGCTTGCTACATGCTAAATATCTAAGCTCTGGGCCCTGTGGTTTCAGAGCCGAAGATTTTTTAAAGCTTTTTTTCCATTATGAGTCTATGGGAGCTAAGGGGCCCCGGGGCGTGGCCTATTTGGACCCCAGGGTCATGCTTGGCAGGATTTATGTAGGTAACCACTTGCCATTGCTACATACTAAATATCTAAGATCTGGGCCCTTTGGTTTCAGAGAAGAAGATTTTTGAAGCTTTTTTCGTTTAGGAGTCTATAGGAGCTAAGGGGCCCCAGGGTGTGGCCCATTTTGACCTAAGGGACATGATTGGCAGGAATTCTGTAGGTGACCACTTGCCCTTGCTACATGCTATACATTTAAGCTCTGGGCCCTGTGGTTTCAGAGAAGAAGATTTTTGAAGCTTTTTTTCCATTATGAGTCTATGGGAGCTAAGGGGCCCCGGGGCGTGGCCTATTTGGACCCCAGGGTCATGATTGGCAGGATTTATGTAGGTGACCACTTGCCATTGCTACATACTAAATATCTAAGCTCTGGGCCCTGTGATTTCAGAGAAGAAAATTTTTGAAGCTTTTTTCCATTATGAGTCTATGGGAGCGAAGAGGCCCCGGGGCGTGGCCCATTTGGAACCCAGGGGCATGATTGGCAGGAATTATGTAGGTGACCACTTGCCGTTGCTACATGCTAAATATCTAAGCTCTGGGCCCTGTGGTTTCACAGAAGAAGATTTTTGAAGCTTTTTCCATTATGGGTCTATAGCGGCTAAGGGGCCCCGGGGCGTGGCCCATTTGGACCCCAGGGGCATGGTTGGCAGGAATTATGTAGGTGACCACTTGCCGTTGCTACATTCTAAATATCTAAGCTCTGGGCCCTGTGGTTTCAGAGAAGAAGATTTTTTAAGCTTTTTTCCATTATGAGTCTATAGGAGAGAAGGGGCCCCGGGGCGTGGCCCATTTGGAACCCAGGGGCATGATTGGTAGGAATTATGTAGGTGACCACTTGCGCTTGCTACATGCTAAATATCTAAGCTCTGGGCCCTGTGGTTTCAGAGCCGAAGATTTTTTTAAGCTTTTTTTCCATTATGAGTCTATGGGAGCTAAGGGGCCCCGGGGCGTGGCCTATTTGGACCCCAGGGTCATGATTGGCAGGATTTATGTAGGTGACCACTTGCCATTGCTACATACTTAATATCTAAGCTCTGGGCCCTGTGGTTTCAGAGAAGAAGATTTTTGAAGCTTTTTTCGTTTAGGAGTCTATAGGAGCTAAGGGGCCCCGGGGTGTGGCCCATTTTGACCTAAGGGACATGATTGGCAGGAATTCTGTAGGTGACCACTTGCCCTTGCTACATGCTATACATTTAAGCTCTGGGCCCTGTGGTTTCAGAGAAGAAGATTTTTGAAGCTCTTTTCCATTATGAGTCTATGGGAGCGAAGGGGCCCCGGGGCGTGGCCCATTTGGAACCCAGGGGCATGATTGGCAGGATTTATGTAGGTGACCACTTGCCATTGCTACATACTAAATATCTAAGCTCTGGGCCCTGTGGTTTCAGAGCCGAAGATTTTTTTAAGCTTTTTTTCCATTATGAGTCTATGGGAGCTAAGGGGCCCCGGGGCGTGGCCTATTTGGACCCCAGGGTCATGATTGGCAGGATTTATGTAGGTGACCACTTGCCATTGCTACATACTAAATATCTAAGATCTGGGCCCTGTGGTTTCAGAGAAGAAGATTTTTGAAGCTTTTTTCGTTTAGGAGTCTATAGGAGCTAAGGGGCCCCGGGGTGTGGCCCATTTTGACCTAAGGGACATGATTGGCAGGAATTCTGTAGGTGACCACTTGCCCTTGCTACATGCTTTACATTTAAGCTCTGGGCCCTGTGGTTTCAGAGAAGAAGATTTTTGAAGCTTTTTTTCCATTATGAGTCTATGGGAGCTAAGGGGCCCCGGGGCGTGGCCTATTTGGACCCCAGGGTCATGATTGGCAGGATTTATGTAGGTGACCACTTGCCATTGCTACATACTAAATATCTAAGCTCTGGGCCCTGTGGTTTCAGAGAAGAAAATTGTTGAAGCTTTTTTCCATTATGAGTCTATGGGAGCGAAGAGGCCCCGGGGCGTGGCCCATTTGGAACCCAGGGGCATGATTGGCAGGAATTATGTAGGTGACCACTTGCCGTTGCTACATGCTAAATATCTAAGCTCTGGGCCCTGTGGTTTCACAGAAGAAGATTTTTGAAGCTTTTTCCATTATGGGTCTATAGCGGCTAAGGGGCCCCGGGGCGTGGCCCATTTGGACCCCAGGGGCATGGTTGGCAGGAATTATGTAGGTGACCACTTGCCGTTGCTACATTCTAAATATCTAAGCTCTGGGCCCTGTGGTTTCAGAGAAGAAGATTTTTTAAGCTTTTTTCCATTATGAGTCTATAGGAGAGAAGGGGCCCCGGGGCGTGGCCCATTTGGAACCCAGGGGCATGATTGGTAGGAATTATGTAGGTGACCACTTGCGCTTGCTACATGCTAAATATCTAAGCTCTGGGCCCTGTGGTTTCAGAGCCGAAGATTTTTTTAAGCTTTTTTTCCATTATGAGTCTATGGGAGCTAAGGGGCCCCGGGGCGTGGCCTATTTGGACCCCAGGGTCATGATTGGCAGGATTTATGTAGGTGACCACTTGCCATTGCTACATGCTTTATATCTAAGCTCTGAGCCCTGTGGTTTCAGAGAAGGAGATTTTTGAAGCTTTTTTCGTTTAGGAGTCTATAGGAGCTAAGGGGCCCCGGGGTGTGGCCCATTTTGACCTAAGGGACATGATTGGCAGGAATTCTGTAGGTGACCACTTGCCCTTGCTACATGCTATACATTTAAGCTCTGGGCCCTGTGGTTTCAGAGAAGAAGATTTTTGAAGCTCTTTTCCATTATGAGTCTATGGGAGCGAAGGGGCCCCGGGGCGTGGCCCATTTGGAACACAGGGGCATGATTGGTAGGAATTATGTAGGTGACCACTTGCCATTGCTACATGCTAAATATCTTAGCTCTGGGCCCTGTGGTTTCAGAGAAGAAAATTTTTGAAGCTTTTTTTTCCATAATGAGTCTATGGGAGCGAAGGGGCCCCGGGGCGTGGCCCATTTGGAACCCAGGGGCATGATTGGTAGGAATTATGTAGGTGACCACTTGCGCTTGCTACATGCTAAATATCTAAGCTCTGGGCCCTGTGGTTTCAGAGCCGAAGATTTTTTTAAGCTTTTTTTCCATTATGAGTCTATGGGAGCTAAGGGGCCCCGGGGCGTGGCCTATTTGGACCCCAGGGTCATGATTGGCAGGATTTATGTAGGTGACCACTTGCCATTGCTACATACTAAATATCTAAGCTCTGGGCCCTGTGGTTTCAGAGAAGAAGATTTTTGAAGCTTTTTTCGTTTAGGAGTCTATAGGAGATAAGGGGCCCCGGGGTGTGGCCCATTTTGACCTAAGGGACATGATTGGCAGGAATTCTGTAGGTGACCACTTGCCCTTGCTACATGCTATACATTTAAGCTCTGGGCCCTGTGGTTTCAGAGAAGAAGATTTTTGAAGCTCTTTTCCATTATGAGTCTATGGGAGCGAAGGGGCCCCGGGGCGTGGCCCATTTGGAACACAGGGGCATGATTGGTAGGAATTATGTAGGTGACCACTTGCCATTGCTACATGCTAAATATCTTAGCTCTGGGCCCTGTGGTTTCAGAGAAGAAAATTTTTGAAGCTCTTTTCCATTATGAGTCTATGGGAGCGAAGGGGCCCCGGGGCGAGGCCCATTTGGAACACAGGGGCATGATTGGTAGGAATTCTGTAGGTGACCACTTGCCATTGCTACATGCTAAATATCTTAGCTCTGGGTCCTGTGGTTTCAGAGAAGAAAATTTTTGAAGCTTTTTTTTCCATAATGAGTCTATTGGAGCTAAGGGGCCCCGGGGCGTGGCCCATTTGGACCCCAGGGGGATGATTGGCAGGATTTATGTAGGTGACCCCTTGCCATTGCTACATGCTAAATATCTAAGCTCTGGGTCCTGTGGTTTCAGAGAAGAAGATGTTTTAATCTTTTTTCCATTATGAGTCTATGGGAGCATAAGGGCCCCGGGGCGTGGCCCATTTGGAACCCAGGGGCATGATTGGCAGGATTTATGTAGGTGACCACTTGCCGTTGCTACATGCTAAATACCTCAGATCTGGGCCCTGTAGTTTCAGAGAAGATTTGGAAGCTTTTTCCATTATGAGTCTATAGGAGCTAAGGGGCCCCGGGGCGTGGCCCATTTGGAACCCAGGGGCATGATTGGCAGGAATTATGTAGGTGACCACTTGCCGTTGCTACATGCTTTATATCTAAGCTCGGAGCCCTGTGGTTTCAGAGAAGGAGATTTTTGAACATTTTTTTATCAATTATGAGTCTATAGGAGCTAAGGGGTCCCGGGGTGTGGCCAATTTGGATCCAAGGGGCATGATTGGCAGGAATTATGCAGGTCACCACTTGCCGTTGCTACATGCTAAATATCTAAGCTCTGAGCCCTGTGTTTTCAAAGAAGAAGATTTTTGAAGCTTTTTCCGTTATGAGTCTATGGGCGTGGCCTATTTGGATCCCAGGGGCATGATTGGCAGGATTTATGTAGGTGACCCTTTGCCCTTGCTAAATGCTAAATATTTCAGATTTGGGCCCTATGCTTTCAGAGTAGACGCTTTTTGAAGCTTTTTTTTCCATTATGAGTCTATAGGAGCTAAGGGGCCCCTGGGCTTGGCCCGTTTGCACCCCAGGGGCATGATTGGCAGGAATTATGTAGGTGACCACTTGCCGTTGCTACATGCTAAATATCTAATCTCTGGGCCCTGTGGTTTCAGAGAAGAAGATTTTTGAAGTTTTTTTTCCCATTATGAATCTATAAGAGCGAAGGGGGCCGGGGCATGGCCCATTTGGAACCCAGGGACATGATTGGCAGGAATTATGTAGGTGACCACTTGCCCTTGCTACATGCTAAATATCTAAGCTCTGGGCCCTGTGGTTTCAGAGAAGAAGATTTTTGAAGCTTTTTTCCATTATGGGTCTATGGGAGCGAAGGGGCCCGGGGCGTGGCCCATTTGGAACCCAGGGGCATGATTGGCAGGAATTATGTAGGTGACCATTTGCCGTTGCTATATGCTAAATATCTAAGCTCTGGGCCCTGTGGTTTCAGAGAAGAAGATTTTTGAAGTTTTTTTTTTTTTCCATTATGAGTCTATGGGAGCGAAGGGGGCCGGGGCATGTCACGTTTGGACCCCAGGGGCATGATTGGCAGGAATTATGTAGGTGACCACTTGCCCTTGGTACATGCTAAATATCTAAGCTCTGGGCCCTGTGGTTTCAGAGAATAAGATTTTTGAAGCTTTTTTCCATTATGAGTCTATAGATTTTTGAAGCTTTTTCCATTATGAGTCTATAGGAGCTAAGGGGCCCCAGGGCGTGGTCAGTTTCGAACCCAGGGGCATGATTGGCAGGAATTATGTAAGTGACCACTTGCCGTTGCTACATGCTAAATATATAAGCTCTGGGCCCTATGGTTTCAGAGAAGAAGATTTTTGAAACTCTTTTCCATTATGTGTCTATGGGAGCGAATGGGCCCCGGGGCGTGGCCCATTTGGAACCCAGGGGCATGATTGGCAGGAATTATGTAGGTGACCACTTGCCCTTGCTACATGCTACATATGTAAGCTCTGGGCCCTGTGGTTTCAGAGAAGAAGATTTTTGAAGCTCTTTTCCATTATGAGTCTATAGGAGCTAAGGGGCCCCGGGGCGTGGCCAATTTGGACCCGAGGGGCATGATAGGCAGGAATTATGTAGGTGACCACTTGCCGTTGCTACATGCTAAATATCTAAGCTCTGGGCCCTGTGGTTTCAGAGCCGAAAATTTTTGAAGCTTTTTTCCATTATGAGTCTATGGGGGCGAAGGGGCCCCAGGGCGTGGCCTATTTGGAACCCAGGGGCATGATTGGCAGGAATTATGTAGGTGACCACTTGGCGTTGCTACATGCTAAATATCTAAGCTCTAGGCCCTGTGGTTTCAGAGCCGAAAATTTTTGAAGTTTTTTTCCATTATGAGTCTATGGGGGCGAAGGGGCCCCAGGGCGTTGCCTATTTGGAACCCAGGGGCATGATTGGCAGGAATTATGTAGGTGACCACTTGGCGTTGCTACATGCTAAATATCTAAGCTCTAGGCCCTGTGGTTTCAGAGTAGAAGATTATTGAAGCTTTTTTTCCATTATGAGTCTATCGGGGCGAAGAGGCCCCGGGGCGTGGCCCATTTACAAACCAGGGGCATGATTGGCAGGAATTATGTAGGTGACCACTTGCCGTTGCTACATGCTGAATATCTAAGCGCTGGGCCCTGTGGTTTCAGAGAAGAAGATTATTGAAGCTTTTTTTCCATTATGAGTCTATGGGGGCGAAGGGGCCATGGAGTGTGGCTCATTTAGAACCCAGGGGCATGATTGGCAGGAATTATGAAGGTGACCACTTGCCGTTGCTACATGCTAAATATCTAACCTCTGGGCCCTCTGGTTTCAGTGAAGAAGATTTTTGAGGCCTTTTTCCAATCTGAGTCTATAGGAGCTAAGGGGCCCCGGGGAGTGACCAATTTGGACCCCAGGAGCATGATTGGCAGGATTTATGTCGGTGACCACTTAACATTGTTACAAGCTAAATATCTAAGCTCTGGGACCTGTGGTTTCAGAGACGAAGATTTTTAAAATTTTTCCCATCATAAGTCTATGGGAGCTATATGTTGCCATGGCAAACAGAATTCCAATCTGATCAGCCCAAAAACCTTATGCAGCCTTTCCCCCTACCTAATGATGCTTCACATGAAATTTGATCAAGATTGGCCATGGGGTATTAGAGATATACTTATTTGAAATTGTTTACGGACGGACGCACGCACGCACGCAATACGGACGACGGACAAAAAGTGATCCCAAAAACTCACCTCGTCACTACGTGACAGGTGAGCTAAAAACAACAACAAAAAAAAAAAAAAAAAAAAAAAAAAAACAATCAAGGGGTTTTTGTCACTTCATAAGGGAGATAACCGGAGAAAGATTTATACCAGCAAACATATAAACATTATTGCCCTTGAACTACTATTTCTGCCAAAATATGCACAACCAGTGCCTCAGCTGAAGTGCACGACCCGCCGGATGCTTTTAGCTTTATGAGTGTTACCATATATGGGTATGACGGCCATTTTGATCATGTGACCTGGACCTAAAACGGTTCCCCCAATAAATGCGCCTTATCGTAAGGAGCAAAAATACATCTTATACTTTAGTACTGTATTCTGAATCGTTTGCAGGATAAAATGCATTCTCACTTTTCCAAAACAAAAGCATATGTGTCAAAGTTTGAACTAGGCACAAAGAAGGTCAAGGTCAACCCAGGGTCACCATTTTAGTAATTTATGATGGGCCTACGTCCCAGATGCTATTTATCAAGTTTCGTGGAAATCTGCCCAGTGGTTCTTGAGAAGACTATTTTTGAAGGGTTTTTACCATATATGGCTTGGCGGCCATTTTGGTCCTGTGACATGGACCTGGACCCCATGAGCAAATTTTGGTTTCCCCCATCCCACAGAGGCTCCATATGAAATTTGACTTCAATCGGCCCAACGGTTTCCGAGGAGAAGCATTTCGAAAATTTTCGCCTCGGCGAGGCTATACTAAATGGAATGTAATATTTCGCAAGTTCATTGGTTAGATCTCATTGATATCTATCAGGTTTCCGAGGAGAAGCAGTTCGAAAATTTTCACATTTTTCGCCTCGACGAGGCTATACTAAATGGAATGTAATATTTCGCAAGTTCATTGGTTAGATATCATTGATATCTATCAGTATGCCAAAAATTGTTTAAATATTCCAAGCGTTTAAGTCACTATCACCAATTTTCACAAACGGGTTACAGACGGACCATATATGGCTTGGCGGCCATTTTGGTCATGTGACCTGGACCTGGACCCCATGAGCAAATTTTGGTTTCCCCCATCCCGTAGAGGCTCCATATGAAATTCGACTTTAATCGGCCCAACGGTTTCCGAGGAGAAGCAGTTCGAAAATTTTCACATTTTTCGCCTCGGCGAGGCTATACTAAATGGAATGTAATATTTCGCAAGTTCATTGTTTGGATCTCATTGATATCTATCAGTATGCCAAAAATTATTTAAATATTCCCAGCGGTTAAGTCACTATCACCAATTTTCACAAACGGGTTACGGACGGACAGACTGACTGACTTCAGTCGATCGCTTTTTCTGTGGGTCGTGCAATTTAATGTATTATACACGTCATGAAGTTTAGAACTGATCAAAAAGGTCTTAACACAAGAAGTTTACTACATATTTTGACTTAATGTCACGCAGATTCGTTCATAACCACCCTATAAATCGCTTTTAGCAATAAGAAAGGGTAGATGTGATGTTTTTTTTTCTGTTTCGCTTCTTTCATTCTCATTTCATTATTTTCTCAGGTTTCTCCAATTCATCCTTTATCTGTAGACAACACAAGATGACACACAAGCGTTCCCAGCAGGTCCATAACGCTGATGCGACGTCGATTCGACGTCCTTGTTACGTCATGGCATTGGAGCAGCCTCACACCAACATCGGTGCAACGTAATGACAACACAAGATGACACACAAGCGTCGATATGTTCCGAGCAGGTACATAACACTAATGCGACGTCGATTCGACGTCCATGTAACGTCATGGCATTGGAGCAGCCTCACACCAACATCGGTGCAACGTAATGACGATTATTCAACGTCACGTCTACGTCGGTGCAAAATCATGACGTTTATGCAACGTCACATCTACGTCGGTGCAAAATCATGAAGTTTATACAAGGTGATAACGTAGCACCGACGTTTATTTGACATTGCCCTAGCGACGTGTGCCTGCTGGGGTTAAATCCCATCAACAAGAACAACGCAGAGCTGAAACCGATTCGAACATGAATACTGGTAAACCGCTTAGAGGATCGAACCCTGCCCAGGCAAAGCGGTGCGTGTCAGCCCGTCCATGCTTATAAATCCTATTGGTTTCATTGGGCGGCAGGGATTGAGAAGTCATTTCGTCCCAATGTCGGGTAAAAGTCCCACAAAATTGGAAGCAACGTCTCAAAGATGACCTTTACAGTGTTGACGGGGACGTTAAACCTCAAATCAAACAAACAAACAAAACAACTTGTAGAGAAATGGCGAACTCTACAACGTGTGGAGAAATGGCCTATTCTACAACTTGTAGAGAAATGGCGAACTCTACAACTTGTGGAGAAATGGCCTATTCTACAACTTGTGGAGAAATGGTGAACTCTACAACGTGTGGAGAAATGGCGAACTCTACAACTTGTGGAGAAATGGCGTACTCTACAACGTGTGGAGAAATGGCGAACTCTACAACGTGTGGAGAAATGGCCTATTCTACAACTTGTAGAGAAATGGTGAACTCTACAACGTGTGGAGAAATGGCCTATTCTACAACTTGTAGAGAAATGGCGAACTCTGCAACTTGTAGAGAAATGGCCTATTCTACAACTTGTAGAGAAATGGCGAACTCTGCAACTTGTGGAGAAATGGCGAACTCTACAACTTGTGGAGAAATGGCGTACTCTACAACTTGTGGGGAAATGGCCAATTCTACAAATTGTGGAGAAATGACATAATAGAAAACTAAAAATTATTGTTTTGTTGTTTTTCTTGTTATATAATCATGCTCTTGTTAAACACTAGTCGTCATCAAACATTATTTTGTAAATACCTATGATAAGAGTCAGCAAATTTCAGGAAATGTTCCGTTCTATATGACTGTGAAGTATTACGCCATCTAGCGTGGATAAACTTAACTCCAGTTAAGGGGAATATATACACCTACAGGGGAGGCAACTCCAGCAAAAGTATTTTTGTCTGCCATGTCAAAAGGGCTCAATTCTTAAAGGAAAGAATATGCTCCTGAGGAGCAAATTCTTTCCTTAAGAGTAGACCCCATTTTTTCCGTGGGACAGTTAACAGAAAAGTAAATGGGAAGTTCCGAAAGTTGTCTCCCTTCGAAAAAATGGCGGCAAATTTTCCATGTGTCCATTCCCCTTAAAACTATAGACTAGGTTATATGATCATAAAGAAAGATATATACTACACTATGTAGGAGTATAAGGAGACGTTTTACCGCCACCATGCGGAACATTCCTTAAATCTGCTCACTTCAAACTTTAGACCAGGTTATACGAGCTCAAAGAAGGAATATATGTGGGAGTACAAGGAGACGTTTTACCGCCATCACGCGGAACATTTCTTAGATCTGCTAACTTCAAACTTTAGACCAGGTTATACGAGCTCAAAGATGGAATATATACACCACTATGTAGGAGTACAAGGAGACGTTTTACCTCCACCACATGGAACTTTTGACCAGGTTATACGATCTCAAAGGAGGAATATATACTACACTATGTAGGAGTACAAAGAGACGTTTTACATTTCTTAAATCTGCTAACTCCACACACTCGTCCAAGTGAAGTGCACATGAAATGATGTTTTGTTGTTATTGGTGATATGTATTAATATTACAATAATTACGTGTATACTATGGTCTCCAACCATCGGGGCTTGGTTCTTTGATAATAATGCCCTAGGTACTAAAGAACGACTTGGAATCAGCCATGGTGCACGAGCCATCGGTGTAAGGAAGTACTGAAGTTTGACTCTAATATTACAATAATTACATGTATACTATGGCCCCCCTCCATCAGGGCTCGGTTCTACGGTAATAATTCCCTTTGTACTTAAGAATGACTTGGAATTAGCCATGGTGCAAGAGCCATTGGTGTAAGAAGTATTGAAGTTTGACTCTAATATTACAATAATTACATGTATACTATGGTCTGCCTCCATCGGGGCTTGGTTATACGGTAATAATTCCCTTTGTACTTAAGAACGACTTGGAATCAGCCATGGTGCAAGAGTCATTGGTGTAAAGAAGTATTAGTATTGAAGTTTGATTATAATATTACAATAATTACGTGTATACTATGGTCTCCCTCCATCGGGGCTTGTTTCTTTGATAATAATTCCCTAGGTACTTAAAACGACTGTGAATCAGCCATGGTGCAAGAGCCATCGGTGTAAGAACTATTAAAGAATACAATAACTACCAATAATCATATGTAAACTAATTACAATATACACTGCATACAATATAAACTAATTACAAAATGCAATCGAACGTCAATGGCTCGAACACCTTTGGCACCTCGAAATTCTGTTTTAGACAGAGATAGTTCGAGCCACAAAGGGTTACTGCTAGGAGGCATCACGAAAAACCTTTGAACATCTTTTCGATGTTCTATAATGAAAATATATGTTGTGTGTACTCATTGGAATCGCCTCATCGAGGCGATTCTGTTGAGTACACACAACATACATTTGCAAATATGAATATGTACACACAACATACATTTGCAAATGTTGTGGGTACTCATTAGAATCGCCTCATCTAATGAGTACACACAACATACATTTGCAAGATAAAAGGCTAAAATCGCCTTAATTATCTCCCACTATTTCTTATATAGAGATTTCCCCTAGGGACTCAAGAACGGGTTCGACTCAGCCACGGTAAACGAGCAATCAGTGTTTGAGCCATCGGAGTTCTACTGTACTCGTAACAGCACACTCGTAACAGATTAAACATAAACTAACTGTGACATACTGTAACCTTTACATCATGTCAAGCAATGTCTGCTTCTCATGATGAATTTTGATATTGCTGTCTCAGTCCGGTAATTTTGTAACCTTTACATCATGTCAAGCAATGTCTGCTTCTCATGATGAATTTTGATATTGCTGTCTCAGTCCGGTAATTTTTTCATTGGTCATGTAGCAGGCGGCGGCGAATTTGAACGGATGGTTTCGCCAGTGTTTGTTTAGTCGGGATTTGAACGAATGAAGTAACGGACCTCCATGTTCTGATGCCTAAGAGCGCTTAGACTTAATCATTATGTGTCCGATAGCTGTGGTTCGCTCGGCCACATGTTCTGATGTCTAAGAGCGCTTAGACTTAATCATTATGTGTCCGATAGCTGTGGTTCGCTCGGCCACATGTTCTGATGCCTAAGAGCGCTTAGACTTAATCATTATGTGTCCGATAGCTGTGGTTCGCTCGGCCACATGTTCTGATGCCTAAGAGCGCTTAGACTTAATCATTATGTGTCCGATAGCTGTGGTTCGCTCGGCCACATGTTCTGATGCCTAAGAGCGCTTAGACTTAATCATTATGTGTCCGATAGCTGTGGCTCGCTCGGCCACATGTTCTGATGTCTAAGAGCGCTTAGACTTAATCATTATGTGTCCGATAGCTGTGGTTCGCTCGGCCACATGTTCTGATGCCTAAGAGCGCTTAGACTTAATCATTATGTGTCCGATAGCTGTGGTTCGCTCGGGCACATGTTCTGATGTCTAAGAGCTCTTAGACTTAATCATTATGTGTCCGATAGCTGTGGTTCGCTCGGCCACATGTTCTGCAATGGAAGGTCAGGTAGTTTTTCTCTGGATACTGTATGAATGTGATGGGAGCACATGTCATTTTTTCTTTCTTCGCGTGGCCTGAATAAAGTTGTTTTTAAAGGGAATAGATATATATTCATGGGAAACACATGTTCTTCATACAGCTCACGACGAAGACCAATCAAATATGCATGACGACGGCTCATTTCGGTCGTTCAGTCAGGTACATTTAAGAAGTTAGTTCAACCAGACACAACAATGAAGACTGAGTTCAGTCACCAACAGCTCAGTTCAGTTAAGGTACATTAAAGAGGTTAGTTCAATCAGATACAACAATGAAGGCTGAGTTCAGTCACCAACACCCAAGAAAGCTCAGTTCATTTAAGGTACATTAAAGAAGTTAGTTCAATCAGATACAACAATGAAGGCTCAATGCAGTCACCAACAGTCAAGAAAGCTCAGTTCAGTTAAGGTACATTAAAGAAGTTAGTTCAATCAGGTACAACAATGAAGGCTCAGTTCAGTCAATAACAGTCAAGAAAGCTCAGTTCAGTTAAGGTACATTAAAGAAGTTAGTTCAATCAGGTACAACAATGAAGACTGAGTTCAGACACCAACAGTCAAGAAAGCTCAGCTCGGTCAGGTGCATCAATGAGGTTAGTTCAATCACGCACAATGAAAACTTATTCTTGCATAAATACCTATGCGCATGGCTGTTTGAAGCCATTGTCAAATGGACCGAAAGCCGTGCTCAAACAGCAAAAACCATGTTCAAATCATGAAATTCGCGTGCTGTTTGAACAAGGATTTTGAGCTTTTGATATCACAAGACGGGCCTTGCTTTATTTACTTACGTTAAGCGACGTAACGTTATCGCCCTAAACATAGCGTTTTGGGGTTCTATGATGACGTCACTGCATGACAACTTCATTGCAAACAACATTCTGAACTGGCCGCCATTTTGGTTTGCCTGTCGCATTTGAAGAGTTTAAATGGAATTTATATGGAGCTTTTGGGCGTTTTCGTCAAAATTTGCTGTCGGATTCGTAAGTTATGCAAGAACAGCGATCATCCCTGGTTATTTCACTGCATTAACATTTGCCGGATCCCTCGGAAGATATTTGAACATTCGGCCTAGCGGCCTCATGTTCAAACAGCTTCCCCGGAATCCGGCAAATGTTAATGCATGAAAAACCATGGTTGATCCCTATAGTTTAGACACAAGAAACATCGAATGTTCAGATAAACCCAAGCTACAGCAAATATTCAGATGAGTCGGTTAGCACTGGAAGTTCTGATCAGTCTTATGCTGCCGGTGAAGTCTCCGAATGATGAACTTCTCACACTGAAGGCTGAGGTTCAAGTGCACCAGACCAGTGATTGACCATGAAAACAATTTTTCTTACGGTTGTGAAGTAACGTTGTTATGACTACGCGTGTACGTCTTAATCAATAGGAGGACATCTTGCCTTCGTCATCTGCGCATGTCCGTATAATGCTGTCAATTTTCATGTACTTGCTACATATACCAACAACAATCAAATAATTCTCAATAACTATAAAATTCAGTCAAAAACACAATGTTCTTGCTACATATACCAACAACAATCCAATAATTACACAATAACTATAAAATGAAGTCAAACACAATGTTCTTGCCACATATTCCAACAACAATCCAATAATTACACAATAACTATAAAATGAAGTCAAACACAATGTTCTTGCCACATATTCCAACAACTATCCAATAATTACACAATAACTATAAAATGCAGTCAAACGCAATGTTCTTGCTACATACATGTATACCAACAACAATCCAATAATTACAAAATAACTATATGATAGAACAATAATTATAGCTGGTGCAATTTGACATGATATTGACCTCTATGCAAAGAATAAATTAGTGTTTTCACCTAATACGTCGGTTTTTGTAAACTGCTCGTGAATTTTCGGCATCTCGTGAATGGCGACCCATTTATCGACCTCCATTTATTGAATAACACTACCAACCTCTTCCGAAAACGGCGAAGATAAATATATATGCAATCAGTCGGGTGTGAAATTGTGGTAATAGAGGCCACCAGTCTCGTGTCAAATTGCACTGGCTATATACAAAACCGTTTGCTGTATGTACTCATTAAA
This sequence comes from Lucinisca nassula, assembly GCA_963580285.1. NCBI lineage: Eukaryota > Metazoa > Mollusca > Bivalvia > Lucinida > Lucinidae > Lucinisca > Lucinisca nassula. Next base: position 2,454,272 of record OY757020.1, on the reverse strand, counting down.
ATCGCATCATCATCGAGGCGATTCTGATGAGTTAACACAACATACATTTGCAAGATAAAGACTACAATCTCCTAAATTATCCCCCACTATGCCTTATGTAGAGATTTCTCCTACGGGCTCTAGAAAGTGTTCGACTCAGCCATGAGAAACGAGCCATCAGTGTTCGAGCCATCGAAGTTGTACTGTATACAGCACACTAGTAACAAATTAAACATGAAGTAACGGGTCTCCGTGTCCTGATGTCTAAGAGCACTTAGTCTTAATGCTGTGGTTCGCTCGGGCCAATTGTTCTGCAATGGAAGGTCAGGTAGTTTTTCTACTGCATGGATGTTACGACTGATCTGATTCATTGCTGGGAGACCATGTCACTTTTTCTTTCTTCGCGTGGCGTGGCTAAAATTGTTTTAGAGGGATTAGATATGTATATATTCACCGCCATACAGCTCAAAACGAAGACTGGATCAGACTACGTGAATGTATAGATTGATCTGAGTCATTGAAGACGGCTCAATTCGGTCATATACAGCAATGTTCAGTCACCAACAGCCAAGAAAGCTCAGTTGTCAGGCACATTTAACAGTACATCAATGAAGGCTGAGATCAGTCACCAACAGCCAAGCAAGCCTTGTTCGTTCAGGAACATTAAAGAGGTGAGTTCAATCAGGTACAGGAATGAAGGCTGCGTTCAGTCACCAACAGCTAAGAATGCTCAGTTCGGTCAGAAACATTATAGAGGTTAGTTCGATCCGGTACAACAATGAGGACTGAGTTCAGAAATCAACAGCCAAGAAAGCTCAGTTCGGTAAGTTCGGTCAGGCTAGTTCGATCAGGTACAACAATGAAGACTGAGTTCAGAAATCAACAGCCAAGAAAGCTCAGTTTGGGATGATACATTAAAGAGGTTTGTTCAATCAGGTACAACAATGAAAACTTAGTTTAGACACAAGAAACATCGAATGTTCAGATAAACCCAAGCTACAGTAAATACTCAGATGAGTCAAGTTCAGCACTGGAAGCTCTGATCAGTCTTATACTGCAGATGAAGGCTCAGAATTATGATGTTCGAACACTGAAGGCTAACGTTTAAGTGCACAAAACCAGTGACACTGAAGGCTCACGTTTAAATGCACCAACACAGTAACACTGAAAGCTCGCATCTGAGTGCACCAGACCAGTGACACTGAAAGCTCTCATTCAAGAGCACCAGACCAGTGAAATTGAATGCTAACGTTCAAGTGCATCACACTAGTGACACTGAAGGCTCACGTTTAAGTGCACCAACACAGTAACACTGAAAGCTCGCATCTGAGTGCACCAGACCAGTGACACTGAAGACTCACGTTTAAGTACATCAACACAGTAACACTGAAAGCTCGCATCTGAGTGTACCAGACCAGCGACACTGAAGGCTCGCGTTTAAATGCACCAACACAGTAACACTGAAAGCTCGCATCTGAGTACATCAGACCAGTGACACTGAAGGCTAGCATTCAAGAGCACCATACCAGTGAAATTGAATGCTAAAGTTCAAGTGCATCACACCAGTTGAACTGAAGGCTCACGTTTAAGTGCACCAACACAGTAACACTGAAAGCTCGCATCTGAGTGCACCAGACCAGTGACACTGGAGGCTCACGTTTAAGTGCACCAACACAGTAACACTGAAAGCTCGCATCTGAGTGCACCAGACCAGTGACACTGAAGACTCACGTTTAAGTGCATCAACACAGTAACACTGAAAGTTCGCATCTGAGTGTACCAGACCAGCGACACTGAAGACTCACGTTTAAATGCACAAACACAGTAACACTGAAAGCTCGCATCTGAGTGCATCAGACCAGTGACACTGAAGGCTAGCATTCAAGAGCACCATACCAATGAAATTGAATGCTAACGTTCAAGTGCATCACACCAGTGAAATTGAATGCTAACATTCAAGTGCATCACACCAGTGACACTGAAGGCTCAAGTTTAAGTGCACCAGACCAGTGACACTGAAAGCTCGCATCTGAGTGCATCAGACCAGTGACACTGAATGCTCACGTTTAAATGCACCAACACAGTAACACTGAAAGCTCGTATATGAGTCCAGAGACACTGAAGGCTCGCATTCAAGAGCACCAGACCAGTGTAATTGAATGCTTACGTTCAAGTGCATCACACCAGTGACACTGAAGGCTCTCATTCAAGAGCACCAGACCAGTGAAATTAAATGCTCACGTTCAAGTGCATCACACCGGTGACACTGAAGGCTCACGTTTAATTGCATCAGACCAGTGACACTTAAAGCTCGTATTCAAGGGCATCAGACCAGTGGCACTGAAAGCTAACGTTCAAGTGCACCAGATCAGTGACACTGAAGGCTTACGTTCAAGTGCATCATACCAGTGACACTGAAGGCTTACGTTCAAGTGCACGAGACCAGTGACACTGAAGGCTCACGTTCAAGTGCATCAGACCAATGACACTACAGGCTCACGTTCAAGTGCACCAGATCAGTAACACTGAAGGCTCACGTATAAGTGCATTAGACCAGTGACACTACAGGCTAACGTTCAAGTGCACCAGATCAGTGACACTGAAGGCTCACGTTTAAGTGCATCAGACCAGTGACACTACAGGCTCTCGTTCAAGTGCACCAGATCAATGACACTGAAGGCTCACGTTCAAGTGCATCAGACCAGTGACACTACAGGCTAACGTTCAAGTGCACCAAATCAGTAACACTGAAGGCTCACATTCAAGTGCATCATACCAGTGACACTGAAAGCTTACGTTCAAGTGCACCATACCAGTGACACTGTAGGCTCACGTTCAAGTGCATCAGACCAGTGTCACTGTAGGCTCATATTCAAGTGCACCAGACCAGTGACACTAGGCTCACGTTCAAGTGCATCAGACCAGTGACACTGAAGGCTCACATTCAAATTCCACAGACCAGTGACACTGAAGGCTCACGTACAAGTGCATCAGATCAGTGATACTGAAGGCTCACATTCAAGTGCATCAGACCAGTGACACTGAAGGCTCACATTCAAGTGCACCAGACCAGTTACACTGAAGGCTAATGCTCAAGTGCATCAGACCAGTGACACTAAAGGCTCACGTTCAAGTGCATCACGGGCTTCTCCAGATTTTCCGATGAGTCTTTAAACCGAGGTCCCGTTTCCGTATGACCTTAGCTGTTGGTGGGACGTAAAACTAAAACTCACTCACTCACTCAAGTGCATCAGACCAGTGACACTGAAGGCTCACGTTCATGTGCATCAGACCAGTGACACTGAAGACTCACGTTCAAGTGCATCAGACCAGTGACGCTGAAGGCTCACATTCAAGTGCACGAGACCAGTGACACTTAAGGCTCACGTTAAAGTGCATCAAACCAGTGACCCTGAAGGCTCACGTTCAAGTGCATTAGACCAGTGACACTGAAGACTCACGTTCAAGTGCATCAGACCAGTGATACTGAAGGGTCACGTTCAAGTGCACGAGACCAGTGACACTGAGGGCTCACATTAAAGTCCATCAAACCAGTGACACTGAAGGCTCAAGTTCAAGTGCACCAAACCAATGACACTGTAGGCTTACGTTCAAGTGCATCAGATCAGAGACACTGAAGGCTCACAATCAAGTGCAACAGACCAGTGACACTGAAGGCTTACGTTAAAGTGCACCAGTACAGTGACACTGATTGCTCGCGTTCAAGTGCAACAGACCAGTAACACTGAAGAGTCACGAAAAAGTACACCAGACCAGTGACACTGAAGGCTCACGTTCAAGTTAATCAAATCAGTGACATTGGAGGCTCACGTACAAGTGCATTAGACCAGTGATACTGAAGACTCACGTTCAAGTGCATTAGACCAGAGACACTGAACGCTTATATTCAAGTGCATCAGACCAGTGACACTGAAGGCTCACATTCAAGTGCATCAGACCAGTGGTGACACTGTAGGCGCACATTCAAGTGCATTAGACCAGTGACACTGTAGGCTCACATTCAAGTGCATCAGACCAGTGACACTGAAGGCTCACGTTCAAGTGCATCAGACCAGTGACACTGAAGGCTCACATTCTAATGCATCAGACCAGTGACACTGAGGGCTCACATTCAAGTGCACCAGACCAGTAACACTGAAGGCGCATGTTCAAGTGCATTAGACCAGTGACACTGAAGGCTCACATTCAAGTACATCAGACCAGTGACACTGGAGGCTCACATTCAAGTGCATCAGACCAGAGACAAGTGCATCAGACCAGTGACACTGAAGGCTCACATGCAAGTGCACCAGACCAGTTACACTGAAGGCTCACGTTCAAGTGCATCAGACCAGTGACACTGAAGGCTCACGTTCTAGTGCATCAGAACAGTGACACTGAAAACTCACATTCACGTGCATCAGACCAGTGACACTGAAGGCTCACGTTCAAGTGCACCAGACCAATGACACTGCAGGCTCACGTTCAAGTGCATCAGACCAGTGACACTGTAGGCTCACGTTCAAGTGCATCAGACCAGTGATACTGAAGGCTCACATTCAAGTGCAACAGACCAGTGACACTGAAGGCTCACATTCAAGCGCACCAGACCAGTGACACTGTAGGCTCACGTTCAAGTGCATCAGACCAGTGTCACTGTAGGCTCATATTCAAGTGCACCAGACCAGTGACACTAGGCTCACGTTCAAGTGCATCAGACCAGTGACACTGAAGGCTCACATTCAAATTCCACAGACCAGTGACACTACAGGCTCACGTTCAAGTGCATCAGACCAGTGACACTGAAGGCTCACGTACAAGTGCATCAGATCAGTGATACTGAAGGCTCACATTCAAGTGCATCAGACCAGTGACACTGAGGCTCACATTCAAGTGCACCAGACCAGTTACACTGAAGGCTAATGCTCAAGTGCATCAGACCAGTGACACTGAAGGCTCACATTCAAGTGCATCAGACCAGTGACACTGAAGGCTCACATTCAAGTGCATCAGACCAGTGACACTGGAGGCTCACATTCAAGTGCATCAGACCAGAGACACTGAACGCTTATATTCAAGTGCATCAGACCAGTGACACTGAAGGCTCACGTTCAAGTGCATCAGAACAGTGACACTGAAGGCTCACATGCAAGTGCACCAGACCAGTAACACTGAAGGCTCACGTTCAAGTGCAACAGACCAGTGACACTGAAGGCTCGCGTTCAAGTGCATCAGACCAGTGACACTGAAAGCTCACATTCAAGTGCATCAGACCAGTGATACTGAAGGCTCACGTTCAAGTGCACTAGACCAATGACACTGCAGGCTCACGTTCAAGTGCATTAGACCAGTGACACTGTAGGCTCACGTTCAAGTGTATCAGACCAGTGACACTGAAGGCTCACGTTCAAGTGCACCAGACCAGTGACACTGTAGGCTCACGTTCAAGTGCATCAGACCAGTGACACTGAAGTCTCACATTCAAGTGCACCAGACCAGTTACACTGAAGACTCACGTTCAAGTGCATCAGATCAGTGACACTGTAGGCTCACGTTCAAGTGCATCAGACCAGTGACACTGTAGGCTCACGTTCAAGTGCAACAGCCAGTGACACTGAAGGCTCACATTCAAGTGCATCAGACCAGTGACACTGAAGGCTCACATTCAAGTGCATCAGACCAGTAACACTAAAGGCTCACGTTCAAGTGCATCAGACCAGTGACACTACAGGCTCACGTTCAAGTGCATCAGACCAGTGACACTGAAGGCTCACGTTCAAGTGCATCAGACCAGTGATACTGAAGGCTCACATTCAAGTCCACCAGACCAGTTACACTGAAGACTCACATTCAAGTGCACCAGACCAGTGATACTGAAGGCTCACATTCAAGTGCATTAGACCAGAGACACTGAACGCTTATATTCAAGTGCATCAGACCAGTGACACTGAAGGCTCACATTCAAGTGCATCAGACCAGTGACACTGTAGGTTCACATTCAAGTGCATCAGACCAGTGACACTGTAGGCGCACATTCAAGTGCATTAGACCAGTGACACTGTAGACTCACATTCAAGTGCATCAGACCAGTGACACTGAAGGCTCACGTTCAAGTGCATCAGACCAGTGACACTGAAGGCTCACATTCAAATGCATCAGACCAGTGACACTAGGGGCTCACATTCAAGTGCACCAGACCAGTTACACTGAAGGCGCATGTTCAAGTGCATTAGACCAGTGACACTGAAGGCTCACATTCAAGTACATCAGACCAGTGACACTGGAGGCTCACATTCAAGTGCATCAGACCAGAGACAAGTGCATCAGACCAGTGACACTGAAGGCTCACATGCAAGTGCACCAGACCAGTTACACTGAAGGCTCACGTTCAAGTGCATCAGACCAGTGACACTGAAGGCTCACGTTCTAGTGCATCAGAACAGTGACACTGAAAGCTCACATTCACGTGCATCAGACCAGTGACACTGAAGGCTCACGTTCAAGTGCACCAGACCAATGACACTGCAGGCTCACGTTCAAGTGCATCAGACCAGTGACACTGTAGGCTCACGTTCAAGTGCATCAGACCAGTGACACTGTAGGCTCACCTTCAAGTGCATCAGACCAGTGATACTGAAGGCTCACATTCAAGTGCACCAGACCAGTTACACTGAAGACTCACGTTCAAGTGCATCAGATCAGTGACATTGTAGGCTCACGTTCAAGTGCAACAGACCAGTGACACTGAAGACTCACATTCAAGTGCACAAGACCAGTGACACTGTAGGCTCACGTTCAAGTGCATCAGACCAGTGTCACTGTAGGCTCATATTCAAGTGCACCAGACCAGTGACACTAGGCTCACTTTCAAGTGCATCAGACCAGTGACACTGAAGGCTCACATTCAAATTCCACAGACCAGTGACACTACAGGCTCACGTTCAAGTGCATCAGACCAGTGACACTGAAGGCTCACGTACAAGTGCATCAGATCAGTGATACTGAAGGCTCACATTCAAGTGCATCAGACCAGTGACACTGAAGGCTCACATTCAAGTGCACCAGACCAGTTACACTGAAGGCTCATGCTCAAGTGCATCAGACCAGTGACACTGAAGGCTCACATTCAAGTGCATCAGACCAGTGACACTGAAGGCTCACATTCAAGTGCATCAGACCAGTGACACTGGAGGCTCACATTCAAGTGCATCAGACCAGAGACACTGAACGCTTATATTCAAGTGCATCAGACCAGTGACACTGAAGGCTCACGTTCAAGTGCATCAGAACAGTGACACTGAAGGCTCACATGCAAGTGCACCAGACCAGTAACACTGAAGGCTCACGTTCAAGTGCATCAGACCAGTGACACTGAAGGCTCGCGTTCAAGTGCATCAGACCAGTGACACTGAAAGCTCACATTCAAGTGCATCAGACCAGTGACACTGAAGGCTCACGTTCAAGTGCACTAGACCAATGACACAGCAGGCTCACGTTCAAGTGCATCAGACCAGTGACACTGTAGGCTCACGTTCAAGTGTATCAGACCAGTGACACTGAAGGCTCACGTTCAAGTGCACCAGACCAGTGACACTGTAGGCTCACGTTCAAGTGCATCAGACCAGTGACACTGAAGGCTCACATTCAAGTGCACCAGACCAGTTACACTGAAGACTCACGTTCAAGTGCATCAGATCAGTGACACTGTAGGCTCACGTTCAAGTGCATCAGACCAGTGACACTGTAGGCTCACGTTCAAGTGCAATAGACCAGTGACACTGAAGGCTCACATTCAAGTGCATCAGACCAGTGACACTGAAGGCTCACATTCAAGTGCATCAGACCAGTAACACTAAAGGCTCACGTTCAAGTGCATTAGACCAGTGACACTACAGGCTCACGTTCAAGTAAATCAGACCAGTGACACTTAAGGCTCACGTTCAAGTGCATCAGACCAGTGACACTGAAGGCTCACGTTCAAGTGCACCAGACCAATTGCACTGAAGGCTCACGTTCAAGTGCATCAGACCAGTGACACTGAAGGCTCACATTCAAGTGCATCAGACCCGTGACACTGAAGGCTCACGTTCAAGTGCATTTTGGAGACGTTGCTTCCAATTTTGTGGGACTTGTACCTGACATCGAGGTCACTGCAGGAGAAATAATCTGTAAAAATGTCTGACACCCTATAAACACTTTTAATGAGCCATTACAGTTAATTAGAGAAACAGTTTAGGAGAAGAATATTATTTTATGTTCCTCAATGGTGTTATTGTAAAATGGATCTGAGAAAAAAAGGTGGTCATTCACTTTAAGATTTATCAAACTCCAACAGACATCGGGCTGATGCGAGTACATCCGAAAGAATTGTATAGTAAAGAAATAAGTAAGTACAAAATGGATGGTGGTAGGATTTCAAAATGGATGCCTGGATCCTGTGGATACCGCAGCTTGCAGTTATCATATACAATGGAATTCCGCTATTAAGACCACCTCAAATTAAGTCTTATTCTGCTTTGAAAAGCTTATTTTATATATTGCAGTTATTCTTTCTTTCTGTTTTCTGTATACAGTGTCCTCTGGTCAAGGACCACCTTTGGGACTGTTCAAAAGTGGTCTTAAAGACCACTTTTGAACAGTCCCAAAGGTGGTCGTGATATGGGAATTTTTACTGTAATTCAATAAAACAGGGTGGTGGATGATACATCCAAATGTAGGTCATCTGTCTACATACGGCCTGCTACGTAAGTGGCAATACATACTATAATATGCCAGAATGCAGCATTCCAATAAGGCTTTATAAGCAGCGATTTCCTGAAACATTCCATGGCTTTGTAAACATGACCTTGTTCTTTATACACCCACCCCAGAAGATTGAGACATGTTTCTCTATGACTGATGCCTCGTAAACGTAACACCTTTTCCATAATGTCTATATCAGTATGAGTTTCCATGTTGAGTTTCTCATGGTTCAGGTAGGCCAATAAATAAACCAGGAACTGGGCATCTACCAAGGCCCAGTCACCACAGGATAGATCAGCTGTATCCGAGGTAAAATTTCCTGGTGGTGTATGAGGATCATCTTTCCCTATCATTTCATAACACAGAGCGGTGGGTGTGACATCCTTCTCATCTGGTAGGAAATATACACAAGGTATAATCATATTTGACATGAGATATTCTGAAGTGACATGTGACAGCGGTGGCAATGCTTCAATAAGACCATTGTCGACAGGACGTACAACTCTGTCTCTATAGCAGCTACAAAAAGTAAACCTGACTAGACTGCTCAGTGAGAACAAAATATCAAGAGAAGAATAGTAATAACCTAACATATACATTAACGTTGCCTGTTTGATCTTTGCCGAGAAAGAATCAGATTGTGAAGTTAGGCTGTTCCAGTTTTCACTTATCAAGTAAGACCAGATTTGTTCTGTTGGTTTTCCTTGTTTAACTGCCAAGGTCACAACACCAGACATGATACTTATTCCTATGTATGGTAACACTGGAGTTATTGCACGCTGTGTTTGCTCTTCTGTATGACCGGGGCTCAGTCCAGGACTCGTTAATTCGAGCATTTTTATCACCAGTGACTCTAGGGGTGAATCAGAATCAGCCTTTAATGCTGCAGAAATATAAATCTTTCTCGTGTAGAAAACATGATTAAGCTGACTCAACTGAATTGATAATTGTGTCGCCTGTTTGTACTTATTTAAGCGCTTACTAAAGTACGTTTTTGTTGCTGTTGTAACAGACAGATCACAGTAAATGTGTAAATGGTGACAGATGTCATTAGTTTTAATGCCAGCAAGAAATTTACAATCAGCTGATAATAAAAGCTGCAAGCGCTGATGAAGCCGTTGTCTCACATCTCCATGGACACGTCTGATGAACAAGTTTGATGTTGGTATAAAGTAATTAGGACAGATGCCAGTTACAGTACATTGTGACAGAAGAGTTAAGGTAGCGACTACACAACCAAGTAAATTCTCGGGCCTCCAAAATTCAAACTGAGTATTTTCTATAAGATAAAACATACAGGTCTTGATATGATATGAACTTAATGAATCTGGAACAAAGGGAACTATTAAGTCTTTCTTTATGATCTTTAACAGTACATAACATTTCTGCTGCACTGAATTAAAATTAGTCACAAGCAATCTTTCCTGTTGTGATAATGACACTCTCCACGTAAGGTCTTTTTCATCACTGTTTGGGGGTCCTACTGGAACAAACAAACATCCAAATGTTTCACATAAATTTATCATTTCAGTAGTTGGCCAGTGGTAATGTCTTTGTCTGTTCAACCATTCAGAAGCACATTCTGGCCACGTGTTGCACTTTAATGCTACTACAGTATCTGTTGATATTATAGATCCTGATGCATCTCTTGACAGTGCTGGTCCTTGTCTACTGTCATAGCCCTGAGTAAGATCATTAGAAGGATTAAATGAACAGACCAGTCTATTATTCTTGTCAGTACAGAATTTAAACCAATGATGTATTTTAAGAGGAAGTTGACTAGTTACCTCAGGATGGTTTCCCCACAGAGCATTTCCATTATGTACTACTTGTAACTTACAATATCCTGGAGACGTGGTTTGATCCTGAACCATCAGTAAACATGTGCCGACAGGATGGTCAGCAGGATCAGTCACTACGTTAAGGTTATTGATAGTATAAACACAATCTATATCAGAGCCCATGCCTAATGTCGACGTTCCTTCCACACTACTCCCAAAAACATTAAAACTCATAAATGGCTGTAGATATATAGTACCCAATATTTCATTTCTTGTGCATTCGTCCATTTTCATCCGTCGTATCTCTTCAGACACTCCCAGATCTTCCAGTATCTCATACAACTTCAGTGACATCTCCCTGTGATGTCGTGGAAGACCTCTGGGTGTGGGGACAACGGCTGAAAAAGAAAAGAGTAGAAATAGAAACATAACAACACAACTTTTAAACTTGCATTTGTTACCAGCTTATCTATTCAACACATCAAATCATTACTTTAACATAACTAAGAAAAGAGAAATTCACCCAAATATGCCTAGCGGTCCTTTTGGGGACATTGGCAAACAGTGTAGACCCAGATCAGACGCCGCAGAACGCGGCGTCTGATATGGGTGTACATTGTTTGCATAAACAACATAAATTTTCGTAAAACTTACTGCAATCAAAACAAACCTGAAAACCCTGTCATTGGAAATGCACTTCCCCAAACTTAATAGGTGGACGATTCCATTGTCATAAATGGGTTAACTTAGTCAGAACTTTGCCTTTTTGCAATTTACAGTCTGACAGTCAAGTAGTTTAGGTCGTAGTACCAAAGCGTTAGTCCAAAATCATTAGTCCATAGACAAAATGGCAAATATCAATGTTCAGATCAACAGACATGGACTCAACAACTGAAGTTTGCTGCAATAGCTTTAGGCTATATTTCAGCAAAGTCATAAAAACTGTTTCCCATTATAAACGACAAAAGTGCAGATCAACTTGACCATCAGCACAGACTGATCAACATCATCATAGTTATCTCTTAGTGGATCGGCCCCCGCCCATCGGGGCTTGAAGAAATAGATGGACTGCATGACGCTTTCACGCTGAGCTGACACCGACCCGCACACGAGTACTGATAAACCGCTTAGAGGAGCTAAGCCTGCCCAGGCAAAGCGGTACGTGTCGGACCGTCCATGCTAATAAACCATATTGGTTTAATTAGGCGTCAGGGCTTGAGAAGTCATTTAAAAAAATCCCACAAAATTGGAAGCAACGTCTCCAAAATGACCTTTACAGTGTTGAAGGGGACGTTAAACCTCAAATCAAACAAAATCTCTTCGTGGATATTTTGATAACCCTAGTTTCTATATATCTTGTTTTTTCTTTCAAGATTATTTCACTCATATCGAGCCGGCGAAACCGAAGAAAAAAAACGACCTTCCGTTGCAGAACTTGACGTTTCACATGTGACCCGAGCCAAGCTCGAAGCCACAGCTGTGAGAGACCTAATGATTAAGAGTCAGCGCTCTTATCCACAAGGCCACGGGGGCCCTTTCTATACCTCTTGTTAGTCTGTGTAAGTGAGCAGGCAGGTTGATGGCTTACCTGGTCACTGACTCTAAAAATTATTTTGCTAGTCTGTGTGAACAGGCGGTTTAATGTCTAACCTGGTATCTAACCCCACAAAACATTTCTTGCTAGTCTGTGTAAGTGAGCAGGCAGATTGATATCTTACCTGATCTCAACATCTAAACAATTCTCTTGCTAGTCTGTATAAGTGAGCAGGAGGATTGATGTCTTACCTGGTCTAAAACCTAAAACAATTCTCTTGCTAGTCTGTATAAGTGAGCAGGAAGATTGATGTCTTACCTGGTCACAAACCCTAAAACAATTATCTTGCTAGTCTGTGTAAGTGAGCAGGAAGATTGATGCCTTACCTGGTCACAAATTCTAAAACAATTCTCTTGCTAGTCTGTGTAAGTGAGCAGGCAGGTTGATGTCTTACCTGGTCTCAATCTATAAACCAATTATCTTGCTAGTCTGTATAAGTGAGCAGGACGATTGATGTCTTACCTGGTCACAAATCCTTACACAATTCTCTTGCTAGTCTGTATAAGTGAGCAGGAAGGTTGATGTCTTACCTGGTCACAAACCCTAGACCAATTCTCTTGCTTGTCTGTGTAAGTGAGCAAGCAGGTTGATATTTTACCTGGTTTCAAACCATAAAACAATTATCTTGCTAGTCTGAGTAAGTGTGCATGAAGATTGATGTTTTACCTGGTCACAAACCCTAAATCAATTATCTTGCGCGTCTTTGTAAGTGAGCAGGCGGATAAATGTCTAACCTGGTCTCTAACCCTAAAAACAATTCTCTTGCTAGTCTGTGTAAGTGAGCAGGCAGGTTGATGTTTTACCTGGTCACAAACCCTAAAACAATTCTCTTGCTAGTCTGAGTAAGTGAGCAGGAAGGTTGATATCTTACCTGGTCACAAACCCTAAAACCATTCTCCAATGTTCTGCTATGTTGTACCAATTTTGATTTTATCATGCCTGTATAATATTATTCTGTTATGTTGTATATCTCTTGCTAGTCTATGTAAGTGAGCAGGTAGATATCTTACCTGGCCACAAATACTTAACCAAGTTTGATTTCAACATGCCTCTATAATAATGTTCTGTTATGTTGTATGTCTCTTGCTAGGCTGTGTAAGTGAGCAGGTAGATATCTTACCTGGCTACAAACACTAAACCAAGTTTGATTTCAACATGCCTGTACAATAATGTTCTGTTATGTTGTGTATTTCTTGCTAGACTGTATAAGTGAGCAGGTAGATATCTTACCTGGCTACAAACACTAAACCAAGGTTGATTTCATCATGCCTGTACAATAATGTTTTGTTATGTTGTATATCTCTTGCTAGTCTGTGTAAGTGAGCAGGTAGATATCTTACCTGGCTACAAACACTTAACAAAGTTTGATTTTAACATGCCTCTACAATAATGTTCTGTTATGTTGTATATCTCTTGCTAGATTGTGTAAGTGAGCAGGTAAATATCTTACCTGGCCACAAACACTAAACAAAGTTTGATTTAAACATGCCTGTACAGTAATGTTCTGCTACAACACTTTATATACATGTTTAGTTTTTATATCTCTTGTTAGTCTGTGTAAGTGAGCAGGTAGATATCTTACTTAGCCACAAAGACTAAACCAAGTTTGATTTCATCATGCCTGTACAATAATGTTCTGCTAAGCTGTGCATTCTTAAACAGATATATTATACGGGTATTACAGTAACAAAAAGAAGTTTGGAGCAAAATACATTATTTCACATCTCATCTTCGTAATCGACACCCAATCGAATACCTTTTAAGGTCGGTTGTACTGACTGATGCAAAAGTAACCATCTTCCGTGCTCGAAACACAGATTGTGGATACTCGTTAGAACCGCCTCAATTAGGCGTTTCTAACGATCGTTCGTTCGTTCGTTAAGGTTAAGGCTTTTTATGTCTGCCATGGTCAAGCGGACAGAACTCCATAGCTCCACAACAAAACATAGGTTAAGTGCTTCTGGGCTGCAAATCGTGGCAGTTTGTCCAACAAAAGCAAATGGGGTTGGACTGCCGGTGCCCCACCGTAGAAAATGAAGCACTGCCCGAATTTGAAATTTAAAAGGCTGGTCGAAAAATGAGCTGAAAATGTATAGAAATCAGTGCCAATACGAGTAGCCAGAATCTACATTTGAAGTAATCTATAGGTAAAGTAGTCGCAGATAAGATTGACTAGGCGGAGCTATCGTTTGTACCTGCCTTAGGAATATTCCATTAACAAAAAGGTTAACCAAGTCACCCGATTGTGTGAATTCAACTGGAACACAAGCATAGCTGTGGCGTATATGACCATTTCGTCCGCTTGTAGAAAGCGTGCGAAAGGCACTCTACCGAATCGTCTGGTGGACTCAGCGAATTTGACATATATTGACAACACCTGAATAACTCCGCCTAGTCAATCTTATCTGCGACTACTCTAAGCCTCCGTGGTGTAGTGGTAATGCTATTCGCCTTGTAAACCAGGGGTCGCAAGATCGATCCCTGGCTTCGCCAGACTTTCGGAGGAGTCTTTAAACCGAGGCCCGGTTTCCGTATGACCTTAGCTGTTGGTGGGACGTAAAACTCAAACATTCACTCGTGAAAACCCCCTCAAAGAGGCGAATTAGAGATAAACTGACATGAAACAAGATTTTGTAGTTACATACACTTTCATACATGTATACATAATTATACAATAAGGCAACGCCTGCAATATTATTCATTTACAGTGAGTGAGTGAGTGTTTGAGTTTTACGTCCCACCAATAGCTAAGGTTATACGGAGACGGGACCTCGGTTAAAAGACTCATCCGAAAGTCTGGAGAAGCCCGGGATCGATCCTGCGCCCCTGGTTAACAAGGCGAGTAGCATTATCACTGCCCCACGGCGGCTTCTTGACGAATATCAGTATCTAAAACTATATTTTTTTTGTATTTTAATATGTACATGTGTCTTTAACAGGTTTTTTTTTTTTTTTTTGGGGGGGGGGGGGGTGGGGGTTGTTTGTCGATTTAAGGTAAACTTTATTCTTCATTTAATCAATAGTTTAATCGTAGATTATGAGTACCCGCCAGAACCACCTCAGCGTGTTGGTTCTAACTAAAACGTTCAAACATATGTGGGTACTCGCGGTTCTAACTAAAACACACAAAAATATGTGGGTACTCGCGCTCTAACTGAAATGTTCAAACATATGTGGGTATTCGCGGTTCTAACTAAAACATTCAAACATATTTAGTGGGACTTACAACTATTAGTCATGTATTAAACTAGTGACAATTCGCTGACAGCCGGCTATAATATTTGTCCAATAATTCAGTAATAAGAATATTCTTTTTAACTGTTAAACATATCCTTTTTCATGAGATACTATACTACTTCCATAACTTTTTTTGGAAGTGAAGGATGCAATATTTTCTTAGGTGGACTTGTATTTTTGGTAAAATTATGTGTATTATGTGGTATTATTGCAACTTATAAATCATAATCAGTACATGTATAAAGAGCAAGAAGGATATTTCTAGGCATACCACCAGCAGAACTTACATGTTCAAACTGTGGATAAGACATAAATTGATAACTTAGGTGCAAATCCCAACAATGATTGTTTTTGCATTTATGCAAAGCAGGTGGAAGAGTGTTTGGTACACACTTCATCTGGGTTTGAACAACACAGACATGGAACTAGAACATCTCATTCTGAGATATGGCACAAATGCTTAATTTGTATGTTTGATTTGAGGTTTGACGTCCCCATCAACACTGTAAAGGTCATTTTGGAGACATTGCTTCCAATTTTGTAGGAATTTTACCCGACATTGAGATGAAATGACATCTCAAGCCCTTTCACCCAATGAAACCAATAGAGTTTATAAGTATGGGGGTCCGACTCGCATCGCTTTGCGAAGTGTTTTTCCAGTACTCGTGTACGGGTCGGTTTCAGTTCTGCGTGGAAGCATCATGCAGCCCATTTATTTCTTCAAGACCCGATAGGCGGGGGCCGGCAAATGCTTAAATTATACATGGATTTTTGACAGATGCTGCAAGTGTAATATTGTGATCTCAACTTGTGATTCCCTGAATGCAAGTTTTACAGAATAAGTTAAAAGTGCATGTTACCAAAGAGCACCTAGCTGAAGGATAAATACAGGGCCAAGGTTTTTTAGCTAACGAAGAAGAAAATTAATCTAGCTTTGAATAATTGTTTTCATATGAAAACTATGCCCCCTCTATAAACATGATCCCAAAAGCTGTTTGGTTTGAAAATGAGGTCAGGGTAATCAAGGCAGAATCAATAGCCATCATGATGATAAACTGTACCAAGATGGGCCTCCCTGGCCTATTTATTGTGAGTAAGAGCACTGGCTCTTAATCATAAGGTCGCTCACCGCTGTGGTTCCTGCTTCGTTCGGACCAAATGTGAGTCACCAAATTCCGCAAAGGAAGATCAGGTGGTTTGTCATCCGGTTGCCCACCTCTGATTAATGATCGGCTCAATATAAGGAAACAAACAATGGTACCAAGTTTGACCAGACTTGTGCCCCCCTCCCCCACCACCACACACATACAGAAGTAAAAGGAAACAAGAGGGCCCAATGGCCCTATATCGCTCACCTGTGTACCAGAAAATCATTAGTGTAGGAGACCACTTGACATTGCTATATACTAAATATCTAAGCTCAGGCAAAGCGGTGTCCATGCTTATAAACCCTACTGGTTTCATTGGGCAACAGGGCTTGAGATGTAATTTCATCTCAATGTTGGGTAAAAGTCCCACAAAATTGGAAGAGACATCTCCAAAATGACCTATACAGTGTTGACGGGGATGTAAAACCTCAAATCAAACAAAATCTGTGCCTTATGGTTTTGGAGAAAAAGATTTTTTTTTTTAAGTTTTTTTTCCAGAATAAGTCTATAGGAGCTAATGAGCCCTGGGCTTGGCCAATTTTGACCCAAAGGGCACGGTTGGCAGGATTTATGTAGGCGACCATTTTGTGTTGCTATAAACTAAATATCTAAGGTCTGTGCTTCATGGTTTCAAAGAATTTTGAAGCTTTTTTTCCATTATAAGTTTGTTGGAGTTAAGGGGCCACAGGGTTTGGACCCCAGGGGCATGATTGGCAGGATTCATGTAGGCGACCACTCGACATTGCTACATGCCAAATACCTAAGCTCTGGGACTTATGGTTTCAGAGAAGAAGATTTTTGAAGATTTTTTTCCCCCATTTTAAGTTGTTGTTTTTTTCTTCATTATAAGGGCCCTGTGGTTTCAGAGGAGAAGATTTTTGAATTTTCTCCAATTGTAAGTCTATGGAAGCTTAAGACCCCTGGGATGTGGCTAATTTGGATCCCAGGGGCATAACTGGCAGGATTTATGTAGGTGGCCACTTAACGTTGCTACATACTAAAAATCTAAGCTCTGGGCCTTATGGTTTCATAGAAGAAGATTTTTTTAAGTTTTTTTCCATTATAAGTCTATTGGAGGTGATGAGCTCGGGCGTGGCCAATTTTGACCCCAGGGGCAGGGTAAGCAGGATTTATGTAGCTGGATAGTTTATGTTGCTAGACACTAAATATCTAAGTTCTGTGCTTCACAGTTTCTGAGAAAGATTTTTGAAGCTGTTTTCCATTATGAGTCTATGGGAGCTAAGGGGCCCCTGGGCATGGCCCATTTGGACCCCAGGGGCATGATTAGCAGGAAATATGTAGGAGACCACTTGCAGTTGCTACATGCTAAATATCTAAGCTCTGGGGTCTGATTTTTCAGAGAAGAAGATTTTTGAAGTTTTTATTTTTCATAATGCGTCTATGGGAGCTATTGGGGTCACAGGATGTGGCCCATTTGGAACCCAGGGACATGATTGGCAGGATTTATGTAGGTGACCACTTGTCATTGCTACATGCTAAATATCTAAGCTCTGGGCCCTGTGGTTTCAGAGAAGAAGATTTTTGAAGCTTTTTTCCATTATGAGTCTATAGGAGCTAAAGGGCCCCGGGGCGTGGCCCGTTTGGACCCCAGGGGCATGATTGGCAGGAACTATGTATGTGACCACTTGCCGTTGCTACATGCTAAATATCTAAGCTCTGGGCCCTGTGGTTTCAGAGAAGAAGATTTTTGAAGCTTTTTTTTCCATTATGAGTCTATAGGGGCTAACTGGCCCCGGGGCGCGGCCCTTTTGGACCTCAGGGGCATGATTGCCAGGAATTATGTAGGTGACCACTTGCCGTTGATATGTGCTAAATATCTTAGCTCTGTGCCCTGTGGTTTCAGAGAAGAAGATTTTTGAAGCTTTTTTCCAATATGAGTCTATAGGGGCTAAGTGGCCCCGGGGCGCGGCCCTTTTGGACTTCAGGGGCATGATTGCCAGGAATTATGTAGGTGACCACTTGCCGTTGATATGCGCTAAATATCTTAGCTCTGGGCCCTGTGGTTTCAGAGAAGAAGATTTTTGAAGCTTTTTTCCAATATGAGTCTATAGGAGCTGAAGGGCCCCGGGGCGTGGCCCGTTTGGACCCCAGGGGCATGATTGGCAGGAATTATGTATGTGACCACTTGCCGTTGCTACATGCTAAATATCTAAGCTCTGGGCCCTGTGGTTTCAGAAAAGAAGATTTTTGAATTTTTTTGTTCCATTATGAGTCTATGGGAGCGAAGGGGCCCCAGGGCGTCGCCCATTTGGAACCCAGGGGCATGATTGGCAGGAATTATTTAGCTGGCCACTGGCCGTTGCTACATGGTAAATATCTAAGCTCTAGGCCCTGTGGTTTCAGAGAAGAAGATTTTTGAAACTTTTTTTCCATTATGAGTCTATAGGAGCTAAAGGGCCCTGGGGCGTGGCCCGTTTGGAACCCAGGGGCATGATTGGCAGGAATTATGTAGGTGACCACTTGCCCTTGCTATATGCTAAATATCCAAGCTCTGGGTCCTGTGGTTTCCGAGAAGAAGATTTTTGAAGCTTTTTTTTCCATAATGAGTCTATGGGAGCTAAGGGGCCCCGGGGTGTGGCCAATTTGGACCCCAGGGGCGTGATTGGCAGGAATTATGTATGTGACCACTTGCCGTTGCTACATGCTAAATATCTAAGCTCTGGGCCCTGTGGTTTCAGAAAAGAAGATTTTTGAAGTTTTTTGTTCCATTATGAGTCTATGGGAGCGAAGGGGCCCCAGGGCGTCGCCCATTTGGAACCCAGGGGCATGATTGGCAGGAATTATTTAGGTGGCCACTGGCCGTTGCTACATGCTAAATATCTAAGCTCTGGGCCCTGTGGTTTCAGAGAAGAAGATGTTTGAAGCTTTTTTTCCATTATGAGTCTATGGGAGTTAAGGGGCCCCAGGGTGTGGCCAATTTGGACCCCAGGGGCATGATTGGCAGGAATTAAGTAGGTGACCACTTGTCGTTGCTACATGCCAAATATCGCAGCTCTGGGCCCTGTGGTTTCAGAGAAGAAGATTTTTGAAGCTTTTTTCCATTATGAGTCTATAGGAGGTAAAGGGCCCCGGGGTGTGGCCCGTTTGGAACCCAGGGGCATGATTGGCAGGAATTATGTGGGTGACCACTTGCCCTTGCTTTATGCTAAATATCTAAGCTCTGGGTCATGTGGTTTCCGAGAAGAAGATTTTTGAAGCTTTTTGTTCTTTTGTGAGTCTATGGGAGCGAAGGGACCCTGGGGCGTGGCCAATGTGGACCCCAGGGGCATGATTGGCAGGAACTATGTAGGTGACCACTGGCCGTTGCTACATGTTAAATATCTTAGCTCTGGGCCCTGTGGTTTCAGAAAAGAAGATTTTTGAAGCTTTTTGTTCCATTATGAGTCTATGGGAGCGAAGGGGCCCCAGGGCGTCGCCCATTTGGAACCCAGGGGCATGATTGGCAGGAATTATGTAGGTGGCCACTGGCCGTTGCTACATGCTAAATATCTAAGCGCTGGGCCCTTTGGTTTCAGAGAAGAAGATTTTTGAAGCTTTTTTAGCTCACCTGAGCCGAAGGCTCATTGGTGAGCTAATAGGGTGGTCATGCTGTCTGTATGTATGTCAACATTTTCAAATATCTTCTCCTCTGGAACCGATGGGCCGATTGAAGCCAAATTTCATGTGGGGCCTCAGTGGGATGGGGGAACGAAAGTTTCTTCGCGGGTCCAGGTCACATGACCAAGATGGCCGCCATGCCCATATATGGTAAAAACCCTTCAATTATCTTCTTCTCCGGAACCAGTGGGCCGATTGGCCTGAAACTTGGTATGTAGCATTGAGGACTCGGGCCCATCATATTTTGTTCAAATGATGACCCTTGGATGACCTTGACCAATTTAAGGCCAAGGTCAAATTTGGTCGCATAGACTTTTGTATGGGAAAAAGTCAATCCGTGTTTTATTGGACACTTTTGCAGCCTGTGATCTGAAAATTAGTAGATGCAGTAAGCTAAATGGGTGGATGAAACCACTTGAGTATTCAAGGTCAAGGTCATTCTTTGACCTTTGTTCAAGGTCATTCAGATATGAGAATTAAAACTTATTTTTATCAGAAACCACAAAGCCATTTGTAACGAAATTTCATATGAAAGTTTTTTAGAAAAAGGTAATGACAATTAATCAATATGAATTTGGTCACATGACCAATATGGCCACCATGTCCATATAAGGTAAAAACCCTTCAGAAATCTTCTTCTCCGGAACCATCGGGCCGATTGGTCTGAAACTTGGTATGTAGCATTAGGGACTCGGGTCCATCATATTTTGTTCAAATGATGACCCTTGGATGACCTTGACCAATTTTAGTCCAAGGTCAAATTTGGTCGCATAAACTTTTGTATGGGAAAAAGTTAAAACCGTGTATTTTTGGAAACTATTGCAGCTTGTGATCTGAAAATTAATAGATGCAGTAAGCTAAATGGGTGGATGAAATTACATGAGTATTCAAGGTCAAGGTCATTATTTGACCTTTGTTCAAGGTCATTGAGATATGAGAATTAAAACTTATTTTTCTCAGAAACAACAAAGCCATTTGTAACGAAATTTCATATGAAAGTTTTAAAGAACATGGAATGACAATTAATCAATATGAATTTGGTCACATGACCAATATGGCCGCCATGCCTATATAAAGTAAAAACCATTCAAAAATCTTCTTCTCCGGAACCAGTGGGCCGATTGGCCTGAAACTTGGTATGTAGCATTGAGGACTCGGGCCCATCATATTTTGTTCAAATGATGACCCTTGGATGACCTTGACCAATTTAAGTCCTAGGTCAAATTTGGTGGCTTAGACTTTTGTATGGGAAAAAGTCAAAACCTTGTATTTTTTGGAAACTATTGCAGCCTGTGATCTGAAAATTAGTAGATGCAGTAAGCTAAATGGGTGAATGAATCTACATGAGTATTCAAGGTCAAGAACAAGGATATGACAATTAATCAATATGAATTTGGTCACATGACCAATATGGCCGTAATGCCCATATATGGTAAAGCCCTTCAGTAATCTTCTTCTCCGGAACCAGTGGGTCGATTATCATGCAACTTTGTATGTAGCATTAGGGACTTGGGTCCATCAAATTTTTTCTCAAATTATGACCCTTGGATGACCTTGACCAATTTTAGGCCAAGGTCAAATTTGGTTGCATAGACTTTTGTATGGGAAAAAGTCCAAATCGTGTATTTTTTGGAAACTATTGCAGCCTTTGATCTGAAAATTAGTAGATGCAGTAAGCTAAATGGGTGGATGAATCTACATGAGTAGTCAAGGTCATTCTTTGACCTTTGTTCAAGGTCTTTCAGTTATTGAGAATTAAAACTTATTTTTCTCAGAAACCACATAGCCATTTGTAATGAAATTTCATATGAAAGTTTTCAAGAACAAGGAACTGACAATTTATCAATATGAATTTGGTCACATGACCAATATGGCCGTCATGTCCATATAAGGTAAAAACCCTTCAGAAATCTTCTTCTCTGGAACCAGTGGGCCGATAATCATATAACTTGGTATGTGGCATTGGGAACTTGAGCCCATGATGATGACTCCTGACTGACCCTGACCTATTTTAGGCCAAGGTCAAAGTTTTTCACATAGACGTTTGGATGGGGAAAAAGTCAAAACTGTGTCTTTTTTGAAAATATTGCACCTGGTGATCTGAAAATCGCTAGATACAGTAAGCTAAATTAATGGATGAAATGACATGAGTATTCAAGGTCAAGGTCATTCTTTGATCTTGATTCAAGGTCATCCAGATATGAGAATTAAAACATATTTTTCTCAGAAACCACTGAGCCATTTGTAACAAAACTTTCATATGCAGCATTTGGGGCTCAGGCTCATCACATATTATTCAAATGCTGACTTTCTGATACCTATTTTACGCCAAGGTCAAATTTGGTCACATAGATTTTGGGATGGGAAAAAGGTCAAAACCATGTTTTTTTCGGAAACTATTGCAGTCTCTGATCTGAAAATTGATAAATGCAGTTAGCTAAATGAGTGGATGAAACAACATGCGTATTCAAGGTCAAGGTCATTCCTTGACCTTGGCCTAAGGCCTTTCAGATATGAAGATTAAAATTTATTTTTAACCAGAACCTCTGTGCCGTTTGTGACCAAATTTTATACTAAGCTCGTAGAAACAAGTAAATGAAGATTTAAATACATGCGTTTGCTCAAATGACCAAAATGACCTTCACGCCCATATAAGGTAAACACACTTCAGAAATCGTTTACTCCAGAACCAGTGGGCCGATTTTCATTAAACTTGGTATGTAGCATTTGGGATTTGGGATTTGGGCCCACTAAAGTTTCTTCAAATGATGACCCCTGGATGGCCATAACCTGTTTTACGCAAAGGTCAAATTTGGTTGCCTATACATTTGTATTGGAGAAAGTAAAAAAAATGTGTATTTTTTGGAAACTATTGCAACCTGTGATCTGAAAATTGGTAGATGCAATAAGCTAAATGAGTGGATAGAACTAAGGTCAATATTATTCTCTGACGTTGTCCCAAGGTCATTCAGATGAAATTAAAATTTATTTTTCATAGAAACCACTACTCCATTTGTAGCCAAATTTCACTTGAAAACTTATAGGAACAAACAAATGAAAATTTATTAATATGAATTTGGTCACATTACTAAAATGGCTGCCATGTCGATATACATGTATACCCTTCGGGTTTTTTTCTTCGAACCAATGGGCCCATTATCAAGTCACAAGACCGAGATTAATACTTGGTAAAAACCCTATAAAATCGTCTTCTCAGAAATGAAATGGCTCCATAAGCTCTCAGCACTAAGGTGAGCGGCTCAGGACCAATGGTCCTCTGGTTTCCATTATGAGTCTATGGGAGCTAAGGGGCCCCGGGGTGTGGCCAATTTGGATCCCAGGGGCGTGATTGGCAGGAATTATGTAGGTGACCACTTGCCGTTGCTACATGCCAAATATCGCAGCTCTGGGCCCTGTGGTTTCAGAGAAGAAGATTTTTGAAGCTTTTTGTTCCATTATGAGTCTATAGGAGGTAAAGGGCCCCGGGGCGTGGCCCGTTTGGAACCCAGGGGCATGATTGGCAGGAACTATGTAGGTGACCACTTGTCCTTGCTATATGCTAAATATCTAAGCTCTGGGTCCTGTGGTTTCCGAGAAGAAGCTTTTTGAAGCGTTTTGTTCCATTGTGAGTCTATGGGAGCGAAGGGGCCCTAGGGCGTGACCAATGTGGACCCCAGGGGCATGATTGGCAGGAATTATGTAGGTGACCACTGGCCGTTGCTACATGCTAAATATCTTTGCTCTTGGCCCTGTGGTTTCAGAGAAGAAGATATTTTAATTTTTTCCCATTGTAAGTCTATGGGAGCTGTATGTTGCCATAGCAACCAGAATTCCAATCTGATCAGCCCAAAAACCTTATGCAGCCTTTCCCCCTACCAGGTGATGCTTCTCATGAAATTTGATCAAGATTGACCGTGGGGTATTAGAGATATACTTATTTGAAATTGTTTACGGACGGACGGACGGACGGACGCACGGACGGACGCACGCACGCACGACGGACGACGGACAAAAAGTGACCACAAAAGCTCACCTTGTCACTACGTGACAGGTGAGCTTAAAAGAAAAATAGACTTGGTAAGAGCACTGGCTCACACTGCAGTTGTTCAAGCATTGCTTGAGTCATGTGTGTGGCCATGCTCTGCAAGAAAAGGTCATATGGGTTTTCCCTGGGTAATCCGATTTTGCCCACGTCTAACAATAGGTTTGAAATAAGTGAAATAATCTTGAAAGGGTTGTAAAATGAAAAAAAAAATCAAGAACTGGCAGAAGATCTGACCAAACCCCCACTTAAGCGCATTTTTGCAGAAACACACAACCTCTTTGATCACCAGTCAGAAAGCCCTGTTTCCCGCATGAATGATATCAGTAATCATTACTGCACTACATACTAAGTTGATGTTGTCTAGAACATATAAACAAAAACACAGAGAAAGCCCATCACCTTTACCATGATATAAGTCATCATTATTGAATTGTATACCAAGTTTGAGGCTTCCAGCTTTGGTATTTCCTGAGAAATCTTTGACAAAATATTAAACATTGGCTGGATCAAGGAAGTACAATTGTACAAATTAGCCGAGAAAGCTCACTGACTCTTTAACAATAAAACATTATCACATTGCAAACCAAGTTTGAGGCAGCAAATTCTAGAAATCTTTGAAGAAAAAATTAGCATCAACCTATATGGAGAGAAAGAATAATGAAAAAATAAATGAACATATAAGCTGAGAAAGCCCATTGTTTATACATGTACACAATCTAAGTCATTATTATTGCATTGCATACATAGTCTGAGGCTACTAGCTGTTGTAGTTCCTGAGAAATCTTTGACAAAAAACTTAACATTGGCCTACATGTTCATGTTTATAGAGAGAAAGGAAGAATGAAAGGACATGTGAACAAATAAGCAAAGAAAACCCATTGTCTCGATCTTACATGATATAAACCGTCATTATTGCATTGCATACCAAGTCTGAGGCTTCTAGCTTTTGTAGTTCCTGAGAAATATTTGGTGAAAAATTTAATATTGGCCTATATGGAGAGAAGGAAGAATGAAAGAACAAATAAGCTGAGAAAGCCCATTATCTCTTACACAATATAAGTCATCATAATGGCATTGCATACTAAGTTTGAAGCTTCTAGCTTCTGTAGTTCCTGAGAAATCTTTGACGAAAAATTTGACATTGGTCAAAATGGAGAGAAAGAAGAATGATAGATCAGATGAACAAATAAGCAAAGGAAGCAGTTCCTGAGAAATCTTTGATGATTAATTTAACATCGGCCTACCCTGAGAGAAAGAAGAATGAAAGTACAGATGAAGAAATAAGTGTCTAGTAAGACCATTGTCTCTCACATGACACAGTTCAACATCATTGCACAGTGTACCTAGCTTTTACAGTTCCTGATAAATTCTAACAGGAGAAAAAGGAGAATGAAAGAAAAGATGAACAAATAAGCCTATAATGCCCACTGTTTCTTATACATGATTGCATAGTACATGTATATCAGGTTTGAGGGTTCTAGCTTCTATGGTTCTTGAGAAATCTTTGACATAAAATTTCAAACTGGCCTATAGGGAGAGAAAGAAGAAAACAAGAACAAATGAACAGATTTATGCCAAGGAAGCCAATTGTCTCTACATGATATAAGTCATCATTATTGCATTGCTGCAATGCATACAAAGTTTGAGGTTTCTAGCTTCCAAAGTTCCTAAGAAGTCTTTGGTGAAAAATTTAACATGAGCCTATATGGAGAGAAAGAAGAATAAAAGAACAGATGAACAAATAAGCCCAGAAAGCCCATTGTCTCTTAAAATTACACAATACAAGTCATTATCATTGCATCTGAGTCTCCTAGTTTTTAGTTTCTGAGAAATCTTTGACACTGGCTTAGATATGGAGAGAAAGAAGAATAAAGAACATATGAACAAAGAAGCGGATAACGCCTTTTGGCTCTTACACTATACAAGTAAGCACATCTGACTGGTGATTAGGATGCAGGTTTGATACCTGCCAGGGTCAGCAACATTCTTTCAAGGAGATTGATCGTGAAATCTTTTCTACGGTCATTCTCTCCCTTCCGCTGATTCAAGAAGGGCAGTTGTCAGTTTCTGGCAAAAGAATGTGCACTGTACTGGTTAACCGTATACTAATAAACCTGCCCAGGAAAAGTACGGATAGATAAACTGACCGGCTCAAAAATGACCTACATAGTGTTTGTTGGGCCGCAAAACTCCAATACAAACAAACAAACATGATACAAGTCATCATGATTGCATAGTATGGCAAGTTTGAAGTTTCTAGCTTTTATGGTTCTTGAACAATCCTTGACAAAAAATTATAGTCATACATGGACGGATGGATGAACAGATGGATGGAAGGAAAGATGTAAACCAGTATACCCCCACCCCACCATTTTCAAAGTAAAAGTTCATGTATAGATTAAATAACAAAGACAAAATCACAGAGCTTTTACAGAAGATGCCCAAGATGACAGAGCTTTTACAGAACCATCCTCCAAACACACACACCCTTAATTGTGCAGAAAATCAAAGAGGTTTTACAGAAAACCCACCCTTAATAATGATAGTTTGGCAGCAAGATTTCCAAACCTTACCAGTTATATGCCCTAACCTTTAGTTTAACATGGAATGCCAGTTAATTCCTTCAGGTCTAGACTGATATGGAAACCCCACCCACTCAGGCCTCCCCATGAAATATTAACTAAATTATTTATATCTAATAATTACTTTTCAACTTCCATTTTCACTAACAAAAGTAGTATAGTATCTGATAAAAAGAATATTAAATATTAAAAGTGAAAAGATATATAAATGTACTTACTATTGAACAAATATTATTGCTGGCTGTCAGCAGACTTTTAGGTCTGGTGACAGCCGGCTGTCTCTAGACCTAAAAGTCTGGCGCCAGCCGGCTGTCAGCAGACCTCGCCATAATAATAATAATAACTAGATGTCGCAGTCGATTGTATACCATCGCAAATACCCGCTTTTTCTATGAATAACAAAACTCCATCCTACTTTTTGACCGTTGATCCTTGGGCCATGTTTGGGTCAAGGTCACACGAAAAGTATTCCAGTATGTTCTACATTCCAAGGGCTATCCAATAATCAAGTTTTTCGGAAGTGCAATCCCAACAGTTTAGAAGATATGATAATTTCCTACTTTCTGACCTTGGGGCCATGTTGTGGTCAATGTCACAAAAACGTAGCCCACTGCCATCTTCATACCATGTACTATCCACATGCAAAGTTTCTTCAGTGGTTGCAGAGGAGATCCATTTACAAGAAACGTGACGGACAGACAGACATACGGACAGACTGACGACTACTCAACTCTGGTACGAAAAAAATATACCCGATTTTATTCGAAAAAGCGGGTATAATCATAACGTTCCAACTGGTAACTGATATGTCCAAACCTGTAAGTGCTGTATGTGGTCAAAATGACTGAAGGCAGCATAACTATTATTTATCGTATGACATCGTTGATAAGCAGTGGATGACGTCGTATAATAAAAAACGTACGACCACACGTGTAATAACACTTTGGCGGGATTAAGTAACGTCATGACAACCATGCATATTTGTGGAAAAAAATGTCAAATTAAAAGGCGATAAAATTGATTTTTAACGTTGTCATATGATAAACAGAATCTTACACTGGTGGTCATTTCATATGAAATTTATGAAACTCGCCGAAGGCTCGTTTCATATATTCCATATGAAATGACTCGTTGTCATTTCATATTAAATTTCCACTCCTGTAAGATCCTCTTTTTATATGTAGAGAACGTAGATGTACTCACGTCGAGAAAAGGCCATTCTTGAAAATTATAAAAATTCAGATCACAAACACTGTCATAAGAGCAGATCAGACACACGGCTATACAGTATACGTCTATCGGAATAATAAACAAGGAAGTTTGGAAACGCTTCAGGTTTTAGGTTTCCCTTGTCACATGGGATATAATAAACTAGGTTTCTTTGGTGAGGTTCAAATTTTTAAAATAACCTTTACGTCATAGACGGGGTTTTCACATTATTTGACTGGTAAAGGAAAGTACATAGAAATATAGGAAAAGGAGTTACGTCGTAAGAAAATGTGTCATATATAATTTGCGCACATCAGTGATGTAGATCACCCTGCGTTATTGCACAGTCTGACCAGCACTATAATGCTCGCTTCTACTTTCTATACACAAAATTTCAAAATTCATCACGTAAACAACATTACGATAACACACCCTTGCGAAATAGTGCTTTTTAACATCCCCAATATGGCTACTTTTCTGATGAAAATCCGTGATATTTTTCTTTTAAATGATCAAAACATAGGTTGTGGGTATTAGCCTCATTGAGGCGAACTTAACGAGTACCCACAACCTATGTCTTGGACAAGAAATAAGAGACGTAAAGATTACTATCAACTAAAACAACTGGTTGTATGATTGACGATGTTTTAGTATGTCATATATAGAGGATCTTACACGACTGATCATTACTACAATGACGTAAAGATTAGTATCAAATAAAACAACTCTCTATATGCTTGACGATGTTTGAGTATGTCATATATAGAGGATCTTACACAAGTGGTCATTTCTAAAATAATATAAAGACTAGTATCAACTAAACAACTGGTTGTATGACTGACGATGTTTAAGTATGTTATATATAGAGGATCTTGCATGTAAAGACTAGTATCAACTAAAACAACTGGTTGTATGACTGACGATGTTTAAGTATGTTATATATAGAGGATCTTACATGTAAAGACTAGTATCAACTAAAACAACTGATTGTATGACTGACGATGTTTAAGTATGTTATATATAGAGGATCTTACATGTAAAGACTAGTATCAACTAAAACAACTGATTGTATGACTGACGATGTTTTAGTATGATATATATAGAGGATCTTACATGTAAAGACTAGTATCAACTAAAACAACTGATTGTATGACTGACGATGTTTAAGTATGTTATATATAGAGGATCTTACTTGTAAAGACTAGTATCAACTAAAACAACTGATTGTATGACTGACGATGTTTAAGTATGTTATATATAGAGGATCTTACATGTTAAGACTAGTATCAACTAAACAACTGGTTATATGACTGACGATGTTTAAGTATGTTATATATAGAGGATCTTACATGTAAAGACTAGTATCAACTAAACAACTGGTTGTATGACTGACGATGTTTAAGTATGTTATATATAGAGGATCTTACATGTAAAGACTAGTATCAACTAAAACAACTGGTTGTATGTATGACGATGTTTTAGTATGATATATATAGAGGATCTTACATGTTAAGACTAGTATCAACAAAAACAACTGGTTGTATGACTGACGATGTTTAAGTATGTTATATATAGAGGATCTTACATGTTAACACTAGTATCAACTAAAACAACTGATTGTATGACTGACGATGTTTAAGTATGTTATATATAGAGGATCTTACATGTAAAGACTAGTATCAACTAAACAACTGGTTGTATGACTGACGATGTTTAAGTATGTCATATATAGAGGATCTTACATGTAAAGACTAGTATCAACTAAAACAACTGATTGTATGACTGACGATGTTTAAGTATGTCATATATAGAGGATCTTACATGTAAAGACTAGTATCAACTAAAACAACTGATTGTATGACTGACGATGTTTAAGTATGTTATATATAGAGGATCTTACATGTAAAGACTAGTATCAACTAAAACAACTGGTTGTATGACTGACGATGTTTAAGTATGTTATATATAGAGGATCTTACATGTAAAGACTAGTATCAACTAAAACAACTGGTTGTATGACTGACGATGTTTAAGTATGTTATATATAGAGGATCTTACATGTAAAGACTAGTATCAACTAAAACAACTGATTGTATGACTGGCGATGTTTAAGTATGTTATATATAGAGGATCTTACATGTAAAGACTAGTATCAACTAAAACAACTGGTTGTATGTATGACGATGTTTTAGTATGTTATATATAGAGGATCTTACATGTAAAGACTAGTATCAACTAAACAACTGGTTGTATGACTGACGATGTTTAAGTATGTTATATATATAGGATCTTACATGTTAACACTAGTATCAACTAAAACAACTGGTTGTATGTATGACGATGTTTTAGTATGATATATATAGAGGATCTTACATGTTAACACTAGTATCAACAAAAACAACTGATTGTATGACTGACGATGTTTTTGTATGTCATATATAGAGGAGCTTACACGAGTGCCATTCCTACAACTATGTATAGACAAGTATCAACTAAACACAACTGGTTGTATGCTCGACGATATTTTAATATTTCATATAAAACGGATTCTACATGAGTGGTCATTTCTACAATGATGTTTGTTTGTTTGTTTGATTAGACAATTAACGTCCCGTCAATATTGAGTAGTAGGACATTTCGAAGACGTTGCTTCCAATTTTTGGGGCTTTTACCCGACATTGAGATGAAATGACACCTCAACCCCTGTCGACCGATGAAACCAATAGGGTTTATGAGCATGAACGGTCCGACTCGCACCGCTTTTCCTGGGCAGGCTTAGATCCTCTAAGCGCTTTAACAGTACTACAGCTTCAAGACCCGATGGGCGGGGTGCCTTCTACAATGATGACGAAAAACAACTGGTTGTATGCTTGACGATGTTTTAGTATTTCATATACGAATGGCCATCGCACGACCCGCAGAAAAAGCGACCGACTGAAGTCGGTTGATTTTCTAAGAGTGCCCTAAAATCACCGTGTCATTCTGTCAGTCTGTCTGTCCGTCCGTAACCCGTTTGTGAAAATTGGTGATATTGACTTAACCGATTGGAATATTTAAATAATTTTTGGCATACTAATAGATATCAATGAGATCTAACCAATGAACTTGCCAAATATTACATTCCATTTAGTATAGCCTCGCCGAGGCGAAAAATGTGAAAATTTTCGAACTGCTTCTCCTCGGAAACCGTTGGGCCGATTGAAGTCAAATTTCATATGGAGCCTCTATGGGATGGGTAAACCAAAATTTGCTCATGGGGTCCAGGTCACATGACCAAAATGGCCGCCAAGCCATATATGGTAAAAACCCTTCAAAAATAGTCTTCTCCAGAACTACTGGGCAGATTTCCACGAAACTTGATAAATAGCATCTGGGACGTAGGCCCATCATAAAGTGCTAAAATGGTGACCCTGGGTTGACATTGACATTCTTTGTGCCTAGGTCAAACTTTGACACATATGCTTTTGTATTGGAAAAGTAAGAATGCATTTTATCTGCAAACGATTCAGAATACAGTACTAAAGTATAAGATATATTTTTGCTCCTTACGATAAGGCGCATTTATTGGGGGAACCGTTTTAGATCCAGGTCACATGACCAAAATTGCCGCCATACCCATATATGGTAACACTCATAATCCTAAAAGCATCCGGCGGGTCGTGCACTTCAGCTGAAGCACTGGTTTCGTATGAAATTTACAAAAAAAAAAGAGCCAATATACCAGGCAGTTCAGTTTGAATTAAAATGGATCTGACCTTGATCAATACAGGATAGTCAATTAATAATACTATTAATCTGTTTTCACCGCCCTAATTTTATGCAGATTCTAAGAACGTGCAAATTCAATGTACGACAATATATTTATGGTTATATATGTGTGTATAACGAGCTTAAGGAAAGTTTTCTTCGACATTAGCTTATGACAAAAGTGGAGCCGTAATTGAAAAATATGAGCCAGCGCATGACAAAACCTACAATATGACATGTGCGCCATTCAAGACTCAGATCAGCCTGCGTATCCATATAGTCTAACCAGAGACTTCTCTTGCTGCATCGAGACGCATTGGGGCCCTTAGCTATCGTTAGAGTGCACAACGTAGACGCTGATCAGACTGTGCGGATGCGCATGTTGATCCAAGTCTTCGTTAGGCGCGCATGTCTTATTGTAGGTTTTGTCGTGCGCTGGCTCAAATTGTGTTTTTTGGGTGCAGGGAATTACTGGAATACGTCATTTGCTTTAGCAGCATATTATGAGACTTTTGAAATATATGTTTATATCTTTATTGCAGGTTTTACGACAGACTGCATGCATGGTAGTTAACCCAATCACGGTTGGCAACTTTGCTTCCCTCTTTAATTGCACGCCGGTGGGTCAGGCCACAGATTCTAGGATGGTTCCAACGTAAAGGCTTATTGAGAATTAGAGAGATCTAATTCAAGGTAATGTTGGTTGGTGCCTGATGCTCTGTCTCTGGTCGGGCCCATCGGAGTCTAACTGTTCGTTTTCTTTTGCTCCAGCATTTCAGTGGTTTCTTGCTGTCGAGTCCTCACCGTTGTCTCACCTCTGTGGTTCTTGGATTATTTGTGTTCACGGAGATGTTGCACTGATGAGTTAGGAGGCCTTCATGCGGACTGAACAAATTATTTGTCTAAATCGCGACAGAAGTAAGGGCGAGGATTGTGGCCACGTAAAATCGATTTAAGCCCCCCCCCACACACACACACACCCCAGTGGAAATCTTTACACTGACCGTTCCAAGGCGGTTCTTCTGTGGCGGTTTATTTATGTTGTTGTTTGTTTCTTACTGTGTGTATCACTTGTGTCTTTTTATTTTGGATGGCCATATGGCCATTTTGTGGGAAAGTGACTGTCCTTATGGCCTTCCTTTGTTACGGTTTCCATTATGGTCTGGTCTCTTAATGTTTGTGTTTCTTTCCCTTTGGTGTCTTTGATGGGTGGAGTAAGTTAATTGTATCGATTCCTGATCTTTGTTTTACTTCTAATTTTTATATCTGGAAAATTTATAAAACTTTAACTTTAAATTACTTGAACTTGAAAACTACGACACCTGTTATTACGTTTGTCATCCAGTCATTCTGCAAAAATATACATGTTATCTTATTATACGTGAATTTCTTATAAGAAACCTTTTTATATAAGTTATATATAGCTTTATAAGTTTCATATAAGCCTCATATAAGTTAAGACCTATTTGAAATTTCTGACAGAATCTGTCATTTTAGTTGGCCTCCGCCCATCGGGGCTTGACGAAATAGAAGGGCTGCATGATGCTTCCACGCAGAGCTGAAACCGACCCGCAAACAGCTTAGAGGATCTAAGCCTGCCCAGGCAAAGCAGTGCGAGTGTTGGTCCGTCCATGTTTATAAACCCTATTGGTTTCATTGGGTGGCAGGGCTTGAGATGTCATTTCATCTCAATGCCGGGTAAAAGTTCCACAAAATTGGAAGCAACGTCTCCAAAATGACAGTTACAGTGTTGACGGGGACGTTCAACCTCAAATTAAACAAACAAAACTCATTTTAGTGCTTTTGGCGCTTTTTTTAATTAATCGCAACCTATTATTTCTGTTTTGCATATTTGCTATTCTGTTTGATGTCTGGACAAAACAACTTCAGCCTTACTGACACCATTGACAAAATAACATCCAAAAACAGTCCAGCGGGCACAAGTCACTTGGGCAACGTCAAATCAACGTGACGACGATGCACCGACGTAGATGTGACGTTGCATAAACGTAATGACGTTACGCCGATGTTGAGGTCACGTCACAGTTACGTCATGATATCTCGTACTACTGCTTAACTTTGAACCGCTAGTCTGCTGCATAGATCACTTATATTTAAAAATCGTTTATCATAAAGTACTTTTAGCTGAAACAAAAGTTTGAACATCTGGTTTCAGACCACGAGAGCCTTTCTTGTACTTCAAGAGCACAATATACAAAAAAAAAAAAAAAAAAAAAAATGCAGGCGTCAAGGCGGTAACGTGTGTGTGAATTCGGGTTTAACGTCGCTTTCAACAATTTTTCAGTCCTATCACGACGGTGTCTGGTTGCGACAGGGAGCTCAATGCTCACTTTTATAGTGCTGCCTCACTGAAGTATCATGTCCCAGACACATTACATGATACCAGATCCAGTCACATTATCCTGACACTGGGTCGACCAGTCCTAGCTCTACCCCGTAAATCTGAGTGCCAAGCGAGGAGCAGCTAGTACCATTTTTAACGACTTTGGTATGTCGCGGCCCGGGATCGAACCCGTGACCGCCCGTTCCCCGGAGCGGACACTCTACCAACTGAGCTATCGGGGCCGGTCCAAGGCGGTTACCACTACTGATGTTTTGTTATCCAAACAAACAGCATGTGGGCACTGTGTGAAAAAGAGCTGTAAAAACAGAGTGTTCAATTCTTCATGCTGTCACGTGTAATTTCACCTTTGATTCCAAAGGCAGCTTTTGCGGTTCTGTTATTTTATTGTTTGTCGGTGGTCCGAATGCACATGACGTAATTGTGACGTCACATCAGCGTCGGTGCAACTTCATAATGTATGTGCAACGTCACATCTACGTTTGTACAACGTCATGACGTTGCCCTAGCGACGGGTGCCTGCCGGACATTTTCACGTTTAATTCAGGCTTTTTGGCAGCAAACTCAGCCTGTGCATTCAACCTGCATGGCGATCACAAGGCAAAGAGACTGGATACAAGATAGCAAGAGGCAAACCTTCATCAATGATATCTGCAATAGACTAGATGTAAATGAGTTTCAGTTCAGATGATCACAAGGCAAAGAGACTGGATACAAGATAGCAAGAGGCAAACCTTCATCCATGATATCTGCAATAGACTAGATGTAAATGAGTTTCAGTTCAGATGATCACAAGGCAAAGAGACTGGATACAAGATAGCAAGAGGCAAACCTTCATCAATGATATCTACAATAGACTAGATGTAATTGAGTTTCAGTTCAACCTGCATGGCGATCACAAGGCAAAGAGACTGGATACAAGATAGCAAGAGGAAAACCTTCATCCATGATATCTGCAATAGACTAGATGTAATTGAGTTTCAGTTCAACCTGCATGGCGATCACAAGGCAAAGAGACTGGATACAAGATAGCAAGAGGCAAACCTTCATCCATGATATCTGCAATAGACTAGATGTAAATGAGTATCAGTTCAGATGATCCAGAAGAGAACTGGACAGTCTTCAGAGACACTGTTCATTCTTCAGCAATAGATTCCCTAGGTCCAGTATCTCGCAAAATCAAGGCTGGTTTGACGAGAAAAAGTCCAGGGACTCCTCGAAGAGAAGCACCATGCAGGCCCCGAGGTTATAAAATATTATTCCATGCTCAGCTCAGCTGAGGATGAATTTTGTTATGCTCATAACTTCATCTATCAAAATACAAACAAATCAGGCTATTTTCCGGCTCAGACGAGAAAAAGTCCAGGGACTCCTCGAAGAGAAGCACCAGTATCACAGGATATACCTCAGTGATACCAGGCCCCGAGGTTATAAAATATTATTCCATGCTCAGCTCAGCTGAGCATGAATTTTGTTATGCCCATAACTTCATCTATCAAAATACAAACAAATCAGGCTATTTTCCGGCTCAGATCAGCACACAAACCCGTTTATCCTGTTCATAAATTTTTAAAATTTATGAGCAGGATAAATTTCTTGCTGAAGTGAGTTGAGCATGAAAAAAGCTTTATAACATTGGGGCCTGTTCAGTATCTAACAAGCCTCCCCCACCCCCACCCCCACCCCCCCCCCCCCCCAAATGCCCCCCCCCCCCCCTATTCAGATATACGCAAGACAGTTCAAATTAGACTCCGAGTTGTAATACTTCGGGGGTTTTGTAATGTTTCTGTTGAGTCGATATTTAAACGAGGTAACTGAGGGAGCTTGCTTTACGTCTTCAGACAGAGCATTCCAAGCGCGTATTGTAGAAGGGAAAAATGAGTTGTAAAAGTTTGTATTGGCTTGGAGAGATCGAATATCCGTTGAATTTCTAAAGTTGTATGAAGTGCTCTCACTAACTAGGGGTGGAATAAGATCTGAGGGGTAACTTGGCGTGAGACCGTTCATTATTTTATAAAATATAACGAGTTTATGTTTGTCCCTCCGACTTTAGAGGGATTCCCATCCAAGATCTGAGAGCATCTTATCAATACAACATAACTTGGTTGCCCCAGTGATGATCCTTGCAGCTTCGGTGTGAATTGAGTCTAGTTGCTTTTTGGTCTGTGTTGAGCAGTTGTCCCAAACTGAGTCGCAGTACTCCAGCAATGGTCTTATAAAAGCTATGTAGGTTCTTTCAAGAGCTTTAAGACTGACTCTAAATTTTAGAGCTCTCATATGGTTAAGTCTAGTCCAGGCTTTCTTAGCAATGTTTTCGATATGGGTTGACCATGTACATGTGCTTGTAAACATAAGACCTAGGTGCTTATGTGTAGTTGTGTCTGTTATAGTGACATCGTTG
Source organism: Lucinisca nassula (assembly GCA_963580285.1). Taxonomy (NCBI): domain Eukaryota; kingdom Metazoa; phylum Mollusca; class Bivalvia; order Lucinida; family Lucinidae; genus Lucinisca; species Lucinisca nassula. The sequence goes on along the minus strand of OY757020.1, from coordinate 2,417,827 downwards.
AACCAAAGCGGAGGGTGGTTGGGTAGATTCATTTTCCTAGAAACAGTCATGGATAATGTTTTGCTTGCATTGAAATCGACAAACCAATTTTGGGCCCAGTTACTAATAGATTGTAAGTCCGTGTTTAAGAGATCTGCAGCTCTTTGAGGGGTATCGACAATAACGTATAGACTTGTGTCATCTGCGAACAGTCGGACTGAGTAGCCTATATCATTGACAATGTCATTGATATAAAGTAGAAATAGAAGGGGACCAAGGATTGATCCCTTGGGCACGCCTGCGTTTACTATGGACCAATCGGATGACTGCCCATTCAGAACGACGAGTGAAATAACTAGAGAACCAGCGAGTTATTTTTCCTGAGCAGCCTATACCTGATAGCTTATGAAGTAAACCTCTGTGCCAGACTCTGTCAAAGGCCTTACTGATGTCGCAGAATACGGACCTGACTTCCTTACCATTGTCAACGGCTTCACAAAAAGCATGATAAATATGCAATAGCTGATAGACAGCTGAGTCACCTTGAACAAACCCGGATTGGAATGGAGTGAGAATTTGGTTTTCCATGATATAGTTATACAGATACTTGTGAATAAAACGTTCCATCGTTTTTCCCATTTGACTCAGAAGTGTAATTGGCCTATAGTTTGATGGAATTGATTTATCGTCTTTCTTATAAATCGGAGTAACGTTACCATATTTCCCGGGCTCAGGGAAGTAACATTGACCCAAGGAGCGGTTAAATATAATAGAGAGAGGATCTGCGATGAGAGTGGCTCCTTCTTTTAGGAGTCGTGGACTAATTAAATCTGGACCACAGGCTTTATTTACATTGAGATTTGATAAGACATCCTTAATGTCCTCAGCTAAAATAGTTATGGTTCTAATGGTGTGTTGAACAACCGACAGCTAGGGTAATGGCCTGTTATCATCTATCAATGTTGACTGAGATGCAAAGTAATTGTTCAGCATATTGGCTTTTTAACGAAAGAGCATTAGGGCCATGTATACTTTTTTCTTTTGATAGGTATCTCGAAATTTCGACTTAATAACTCGAAATTTCGACTTATTAACTCGAAATTTCGACGTAGTAACTCAAAATTTCGACATCCTATCTCGAAATTTCGACTTAATAACTCGAAATTTCGACTTAGTATCTCGAAATTTCGACTTACGAGATATTAAGTCCTATACACACAGTTAATGTTAAACACCCCCGTTTCATTATACCCAAGCTTTGAAAACAAGTTTACATCAAGCAGATTATGCAAATTATGTGATAACATTGTGAGACTATGGTCATTATCGGCTAACTTGTATCGTGTAAACGCCAATGACCTTTCTCGGTGTATTTTTACGGCGTAGCCGTTATGGTTTTGCTTTTGTCCTACATTTTTCGTTATTCCATTGGTCAATAAAACCACATGTCCAAGGAGATGACCATTTCATTGGTCAATGATTTGCATAAATAAATCTACTCAAAAGTACGACAGTTTACTGAAGTTTTAACCTAGGAAATGTTTCGTTTTTTATGTGAGACACGAATGAAAAATATATACAGTTTCGGCTTGCTCACCGTCTTGTCCTTTGATGACCATACGTATGTATAATTGTGTTTCTAGTGAATTCTGTAACTGCTGTGGTGAATAGCTATTTTGACCTAATTTCACGTGGTTGGTCTATATAGCGAAAGGAACCATTTCGCGAAAGGAAGGTTCCTTTCGCGAAAGGAAGAATTTTCTGCGAAAGGAATGGTTTGTTTGATTTGAGGTTTAACTTCCCCATCAACACTGTGTAGGTCATTTTGGAGACGTTGCTTCCAAGTTTGTGGGACTTTTACCCGACATTGAGATGAAACTAGAGCCAGTGTTTATGAAACACAATGCCCCCAACTGCTTGACCCTAACACTGCTTGTCCCTAACAGTAATTGAGATATCTTGTTTTTATGTGGCTGTAATGCTGAAATTACACAAGAAAAGCTGTAGTTAATCATCTACTCATCATCCCTGACCAGTCTGTGAAGTTTCGGGGAAAAACCTAAAATAGTTTTTTAGATATCTTGCTTACAAACTTAAAACGCGAAAAATTTCAAAGGGCCATAACTCAAGAAAAAAATTTCGGATTTTTTTCAAAAGTTAATCAGTTCATCTACTCATCATCCCCAACCAGCATGTAAAGTTTAAGGGCAATAGCTCAAACAATTTTTGAGATATCTTGCTTACAAGCTGAAAACACAAAAAGAATCAAAGGGCCATAACTCAAGAAAAAAAAATTGGATTTTTTTCAAAAGTTAATCAGTTCATCTACTCATCATACCCAACCAGTCTGTGAAGTTTTGGGGAAAAACCTCATATAGTTTTTGAGATATCTTGCTTACAAACTTAAAACGCGAAAAATTTCAAAGGGCCATAACTCAAGAAAAAAATATAGGATTTTTTTTTCAACAGTTAATCAGTTCATCTACACATCATCCCAAACCAGCTTGTAAAGTTGCAGGGCAATCGCTCAAACAATTATTGAGATATCTTGCTTACAAGCTGAAAACACGAAAAAAATCTAAGGGCCATAACTCAAGAAAAAAAAATCGGATTTTTTTCAAAAGTTGATCAGTTCATCTACTCATCATCCCCGACAAGTCTGTGAAGTTTCGGGGAAAAACCTCAAATAGTTTTTTTAGATATCTTGCTTACAAACTTAAAACGCGAAAAATTTCAAAGGGCCATAACTCAAGAAAAAAATTTCGGATTTTTTTCAAAAGTTAATCAGTTCATCTACTCATCATCCCCAACCAGCATGTAAAGTTTCAGGGCAATAGCTCAAACAGTTTTTGAGATATCTTGCTTACAAAATTTCATAGTATTTTTTGCAAAGGGGCATAACTCAAAAAAGGGGCATAATCCTGACGAGAAAAAAAACACGGGTCAATTATTTTTTCATGAGGAATCCATATATGAAATTTCAAAAACCTAGCACCCATGGTTCTAAAGTTATGCTATGCAGTAAAAAGTGGGACGGACGTAAGGACGGAAGGACGGAAGGACGCCAAAACGCGAAAAATTTCAAAGGGCCATAACTCAAGAAAAAAATTTCGGATTTTTTTCAAAAGTTAATCAGTTCATCTACTCATCATCCCCAACCAGCCTGTAAAGTTTCAGGGCAATAGCTCAAACAATTTTTGAGATATCTTGCTTACAAGCTGAAAACACGAAAAAAATCAAAGGGCCATAACTCAAGAAAAAAAAATTGGATTTTTTTCAAAAGTTAATCAGTTCATCTACTCATCATACCCAACCAGTCTGTGAAGTTTTGGGGAAAAACCTCATATAGTTTTTGAGATATCTTGCTTACAAACTTAAAACGCGAAAAATTTCAAAGGGCCATAACTCAAGAAAAAAATATAGGATTTTTTTTCAACAGTTAATCAGTTCATCTACACATCATCCCAAACCAGCTTGTAAAGTTGCAGGGCAATCGCTCAAACAATTATTGAGATATCTTGCTTACAAGCTGAAAACACGAAAAAAATCTAAGGGCCATAACTCAAGAAAAAAAAATCGGATTTTTTTCAAAAGTTGATCAGTTCATCTACTCATCATCCCCGACAAGTCTGTGAAGTTTCGGGGAAAAACCTCAAATAGTTTTTTTAGATATCTTGCTTACAAACTTAAAACGCGAAAAATTTCAAAGGGCCATAACTCAAGAAAAAAATTTCGGATTTTTTTCAAAAGTTAATCAGTTCATCTACTCATCATCCCCAACCAGCATGTAAAGTTTCAGGGCAATAGCTCAAACAGTTTTTGAGATATCTTGCTTACAAGATTTCATAGTATTTTTTGCAAAGGGGCATAACTCAAAAAAGGGGCATAATCCTGACGAGAAAAAAAACACGGGTCAATTATTTTTTCATGAGGAATCCATATATGAAATTTCAAAAACCTAGCACCCATGGTTCTAAAGTTATGCTATGCAGTAAAAAGTGGGACGGACGTAAGGACGGAAGGACGGACGGACGAACAGGGCAAAACCAATATGCCCCCACAACTTCTTCGAAGTTGGGGGCATAATGACACCCATGCCCTGTTGCCCAATGAAACCAATAAAGAGATATAGCATGACAAAAACATGTAATAATCGCATTACAAATTGACAGATGTTTAATTTACAATATATGCTAAATAAAAGTTGCAGTGTATCATTTGTCTTCAGCATACTATATGTCCTCCATTTTAACACAAAATGGACATTTTCGAATATCATTAATGTTATATAAATTCTGAAAAGGAATAAGTGAAATTTGAGTTTTAATTAGGTGCACATAAGATCAAGTTTCCGTCCGTTTGTCTGCTCGTCCGTTTGTTCGTCCGCCTATGCGTTTACGTTCACCATAGCGACAACCCGAAATGTTAACCCTAGAATTTGTGTTCAAAAACAGTAAATGATAACGTTTTCTTATTTGTTGTGCATATACTTGAGATCATATGCTCTTGAAATGAGGTCATGTTTTTAACCCTGACCTTTTATATTGACCTTAGCTCAAACAGGCGGGACACCGCCCTCTGCAAAGCTATTTTCCTCGCGTGACATCTGAATTGTTTGAATACCGTGACAGTAAACCAGTTCATAGCTAGACAATTGTTGCTGTCACTATTGTAGCTCATATTGCACGACCCGCAGAAAAAGCGACCGACTGAAGTCGGTTGATTTTCTAAGAGTGCCCTAAAATCACCGTGTCATTCTGTCAGTCCGTAACCCGTTTGTGAAAATTTGTGTTAGTGACTTAACCGCTTGGAATATTTAAACAATTTTTGGCATACTGATAGATATCAATGAGATCTAACCAATGAACTAATGAAATATTTTATTTCATTTAGTATAAGCTCGCCGAGGCGAAAAATGTGAAAATTTTCGAACTGCTTCTCCTCGGAAACCGTTTGGCCGATTGAAGTCAAATTTCATATGGAGCATCTATGGGATGGGGGAAACCAAAATTTGCTCATGGGGTCCAGGTCACATGACCCAAATGGCCGCCAAGCCATATATGGTCTGTCTGTCTGTCCGTCCGTAACCCGTTTGTGAAAATTGGTGATAGTGACTTAACCGCTTGGAATATTTAAACAATTTTGGCATACTGATAGTATCAATGAGGTCTAACCAATGAACTTGCGAAATATTACATTCCATTTAGTATAGCCTCGCCGAGGCGAAAAATGTGAAAATTTTCGAACTGCTTCTCCTCGGAAACCGTTGGGCCGATTAAGGTCAAATTTCATATGGAGTGTGTGTGTGTGTGTGTGTGTGTGTGTGTGTGTGTGTGTGTGTGTGTGTGTGTGTGTGTGTGTGTGTGTGTGTGTGTGTGTGTGTGTGTGTGAATTCGGGTTAACGTCGCTTTCAACAATTTTTCAGTCATATCACGACGGTGTCTGGTTGCGACAGGGAGCTCAATGCTCACGTTTATAGTGCTGCCTCACTGAAGTATCATGTCCCAGACACATTACATGATACCACACCCAGTCGCATTATTCTGATACTGGATCGACCAGTCCTAGCTCTACTCCGTAAATCTGAGTGCCAAGCGAGGAGCAGCTAGTACCATTTTTAACGACTTTGGTATGTCGCGGCCCGGGATCGAACCCGAGACCTCCCGTTCCCCGGAGCGGACACTCTACCAACTGAGCTATCGGGGCCGGTAATTTCATATGGAGCCTCTATGGGATGGAGGAAACCAAAATTTGCTCATGGGGTCCAGGTCACATGACCAAAATGGCCGCCAAGCCATATATGGTAAAAACCCTTCAAAATAGTCTTCTCCAGAACCACTTGGCAGATTTCCATGAAACTTGATAAATAACATCTGGGACGTAGGCCCATCATAAATTGCTAAAATGGTGACCCTGGGTTGACCTTGACCTTCTTTGTGCCTAGGTCAAACTTTGACACATATGCTTTTGTATTGGAAAAGTGAGAATTCATTTTATCCTGCAAACGATTCAGAATACAGTACTAAAGTATTAGATATATTTTTGCTCCTTACGATAAGGCGCATTTATTGGGGGAACCGTTTTAGGTCCAGGTCACATGACCAAAATGGCCGCCATACCCATATATGGTCACACTCATCAAGCTAAAAGCATCCGGCGGGTCGTGCACTTCAGCTGAAGCACTGGTTTCTAAACAACCTTCCAATTAAATCTACGCCGCATATCTTTTTTAAAGATATTTCTTGTTTAACATGTTCTTTCATTCTTTTTTTCTCTCTATATTGGCCAATGTTAATTTTATCAAATATTTCTCAAGAACTATAAAACTAGGGGCCCAAAACATATGTATCATGTAAGAGTCAGAGGGTTTTCTGTCTCATCAGGACGTCGCGTATTCAATCCCGTTTCACGGCCCCCGCCCATCGGGGCTTGAATAAATTGATAGGCTGCATGGTGCCTCAACGCAGAGCTAAAATCCGACCACACACGAGTACTGATAAACCGCTTAGAGGAGGTAAAGCGGTGCGAGTCCGACCGTCCATGCTTATAAACCCTATTGGTTTCATATCGGTTTCATTAGGCGACAGGGCGGCCCCCGCCCATCGAGGCTTGACGAAATATATGGGCTGCATGATGCTTCCACGCAGAGCTGAATCCGACCCGCACACGAGTACTAGTAAACCGATTATTGGAATTAAGCCAGCCCAGGCAAAGTGGTGCGCACGAGTCGTACCGTCCATGCTTATAAACCCTATCGGTTTCATTGGGCAACAGGGCTTGAGATGTCATTTCATCTCAATGTCGGGTAAAAGTCCCACAAAATTGGAAGCAAAGTACAAAATGATCTTAACAGTGTTGACGGGGACGTTAAACCTCAAATCAAACAAACAATGCGACAGGGCTTTAAACGTCATTTCATCACAACGTTGGGTTAAAGTCCCACAAAAGTGGAAGCAACGTCTTCAAAATGACATATACAGTGTTGACGGGGACGTTAAACCTCAAATCAAACAAACAAATATAACCCCGTTTCAGTAAAATAAAAGCGGGCTAAAAGTCATATTTGACAGTTTTTTTCGGTATCAAACTTTCTCATCGGGTGCTGTAAAAATCATGTATAGATCAAAGCACTGACAGCACTGGTGGGTCGATTGTCTTCGAGTGTGGATTTGAACATGTTTCGTTTATCCTTTAAATTCCTAGACTATAAGCAAAATGTGTAGATTTTGATCAGACACCGCACTTGGGTCGATTAATTATAAATTGACTAAAAGTTACTAACTACAGAAGCTTCCGCCTTCTATTGACCTCGTGACTATCACTGACCATGTTCAAAATCCAGGTCGAGCTATTTATAGCAGCGCTATAGTCTTTCCTTGTGACGTCAGTGCGCCAAGTGGACTGGGCCGGGGAACATGGACATTGCAGACAGTGTAGACCCTGATCACACGCCGCAGAAGAGAGCTTCATTAAATAACCGGTATGTTCATGTGTAGATGGTCAGCGATAGTCACGTGGACAATAGCAGGCGAGAAGCTTCTGTAGGTTGTTACTTTGGGTCGAATGAAAAAAAAAATCGACCCGAAAGATGGTAAACTATGCAACACGAACACCATGACTAACTTAACAAAGCAACAACCGGACAGAAAATGCGGTATCAGAATACGTTGCTTGTTCAAGATGTATCATTTTGACATAGCAGCAGATTCCTTGACCCTTCGTTTCATCCCATCGGTCAGACGTCGAAATTGATGGCTGGTCAGCTCTAGCCACGCGTGTGTGTGGTGGTTGGGGGGGGGGGGGGGTGCGTGGGTTTGTTTAATGTTCTGTATTCGACGCCCAAGAATCTCCCAAATATGTTCAAGGGGATTCAAATCCGGGCTTCTAGCTAGCCAAGCCAATGTCTCAATTCCGTAACCGCGGGGTCTAGCACACAGGTCCAGTGGCAAATGATTCGTTCTCAAAATGAGGCATGACTTCTGGCGCTAAACATGCAAAAATATCCAAACTCCATATTTAAACCGTGATAATGAAGTTGTGGAAAGTTGGTTCTGAGATCTGAGGTCTTCTTTCAACTCTGAGTTGACCATAACAGGATTCCTGTTATGGCTAATCCCTATTCAGAGTTGAATGCACAGCGCAGATCATAGAGTCAGCTTCGAGCTAGTATGTCGAAATTTTTTTATAGTTAGTCGAAATTTCGAGTAAGTATGTCGAAATTTCGAGATAGTAAGTCAAAATTTCGAGTTATTAAGTCGAAATTTCGAGATAATAAGTCGAAAATTCGAGATATTAAGTCGAAATTTCGGGTAACTAAGTCGAAATTTCGGGTTATTAAGTCGAAATTTCGAGATAATACGTCGAAATTTCGAGTTATTAAGTCGAAATTTCGTGATACTAAGTCGAAATTTCGAGATATTAAGTCGAAATTTCGAGATACTAAGTCGAAATTTCGAGATACTAAGTCGAAATTTCGAGTTACTAAGTCGAAATTTCGAGATAGTAAGTCGAAATTTCGAGATAATAAGTCGAAAATTCGAGATATTAAGTCGAAATTTCGAGTTATTAAGTCGAAATTTCGAAATACTAAGTCGAAATTTCGAGATACTAAGTCGAAATTTCGAGTTACTAAGTCGAAATTTCGAGATAGTAAGTCGAAATTTCGAGATAATAAGTCGAAAATTCGAGATACCAAGTCGAAATTTCGAGATACGAGTAAAAAAAATAAAAGTTAAAGTGGCCCTAATGCTCTTTCGTACTTTTTGAAGATCGTTTTCTGCACACTCATTATTCATATACGGAAGCGTATTGGTGCCTCTATTTATTGTGTTATACCGCAACTCGGCGAGTTCAGCTATAGCGACTTGATGCGATTATCAAGCATATTTTGACTTGTATTTGTCGAAATATTTTGTTATATCGCAGTAAATCGGCTAAAACTGTCGCGAATTAATTTCCAAGGTGCAAAGAGGAAGTCGACATCTTTGAACTATCACAAAAGTCGACTTGAAACAAGTCGTCTTGAAATTAATTATGATCATTTTGACCTGTTAAAACTTCACTAGACTGAGAATGAAGAAAACTTCACGCATTACAGAAGACGACATAATTGCATGTAGTTTAACTGCACGACATTCCATAAATTGCATGTCCTAAATGCGTAAATGACTTCGAAATACTCGATATATGCCTTTGATAATAAAAATCGGTTTATAACTAAGCGACTTCTAATTCCTTCATCAATATGTCGACTTGTGCAAAATCGTCAAGTTAGAATGCATGCGATTTTCGCGTCTTCGCTAGGACGTGATGTTTTCTTCCCTTCTTGTCTAATCAATTTTTTACAAGCCAAATAACGATAACTATATTGAAGACGACTCTTTTCGGGTCGATTATTGTCATATTTCAAATATGTCGATTTCTTTTATGCCGCTTAAATGTTTTTTTCGAGTTGACTTTAGCCGATTCAAGGCAATTCAACAAAATATGTCAACAAATGCAAGTGGAAATATGCCAGAAAACAGTGACAACTTGCCATATTTGAAGTCGCAAAGTTGCGATATAACACAAAAAGTGGAGGCACCAATACGCTTCCGTATTCATAAATAGTGTGGGTATGGTATTCGATTTTTTTAACTAAATTTAGAAGTTGCTTAGATGTTTTATAAAAGAGCCTATATAGTGTCCGTTGTTTCACACGATAGTAGACGATCTCGCCTATCTGCTCTGAAAGGTGGTGAGAAGTTTTCAATATGGATAGATTCATCTTTTACGTCTGGTTTAAGCAAGCTTTCAGAGAAGACAAGCACGTCGTATGCTTCTGCCTCGGCTTCAATCAAATCGAGCTTTGGCAGGATGCTCTGAACATTTAAGTGGAGTATACTAAGGTGGTTAGATAGCGTATCAATGGATACGTCGAGATTATTAAAACTGGCACTAGCAGAGCCCACGACAGAATCTGGACCGGGATTAGTTTCAATATCACCACTCAAAAGAACAAGAGAGAAAATCCAACATATAATTACTGCCGCTGAGAGCGAAGATATGTAGTATAGACTGAAAACAGTATTTTTCCAGGGTGGACACAATACTCGTTTTATGTATTTGTACGTCTCATAGCTGCGCTGCAAGGCTGTGATTATACCTAATGCTGAATGACTGTAGTTAGTGTTAGTGTGCTGCTTGGTAAGTATCACTGCGAGTAGAAAAAAGTGAACCTTGTTAACCATAATTTTTTTGTCAGTGCCTAGTCCTATGGTGTTTAACATTCCGAGGAAACCACCGAGGCCATCCGATCTAAAGCGACTACCCTTCATATGCTACATAATAAAAAGTACAGAAATATCAGGACAGCCTCAGATAGCTTACTCCGAATGCCACAATGAGTCGCACCATTTGATTCATGTAATCCCTGAAATTCCCGTCGGATGAGTGGAGAGAATCGGTCATATGAAGAAAGGGAAAAAAGTAGAAAGACACATGAAAGGATGCATAAAAGAATATCATAGTAAAATAGGTTGGAGTAAAATGTAAACTTTGTTATGTAAGACTTAAATGAGTCTGGACTTTTGACATGACCACTCACTTATTGTACGAAGACGCAGCTTTTCACATGAGTGCGGGGCCATTATTCATGAGTATTGTAATGTGGCCCATTGAGAACCCAGGGGCATGATTGGCAGGAATTATGTAGGTGACCACTTGCCATTACTACATGCTAAATATATAAGCTCTGGGCCCTGTGGTTTCATAGAAGAAGATTTTTGAAGCTTTTTCCATTATGAGTCTATGGGAGCGAAGGGGTCCCGGGGCGTGGCCCGTTTGGAACCCAGGGTCATGATTGGCAGGATTTAGGTAGGTTACCACTTGCCATTGCTACATGCTAAATATCTCAGATCTGAGCCCTGTGGTTTCAGAGAAGAAGATTTTTGAACCTTTTTTTCCATTATGAGTCTATAGGAGTTAAGAGGCCCCGGGGCGTGGCCCGTTTGGACCCCAGGGCATGATTGGCAGGAATTATGTAGGTGACCACTTGTCGTTGCTACATGCAAAATATCTAAGCTCTGGGTCCTGTAGTTTCAGAAAAGAAGATTTTTGAAGTTTTTCCCATTATGAGTCTACGGGAGCTTAGGGTCGCCGGGGCATGGCCCATTTGGAATCCAGGGGCATGATTGGCAGGAATTATTCAGGTGACTACTTGCCCTTGCTACCTTCTAGATATCTAAGCTCTGGGTCCTGTGGTTTCAGAGAAGAAAATTTTTGAAGCTTTTTCCCATTATGAGTCTATGGGAGCGAAGAGGCCCCGGGGCGTGGCCCATTTGGAACCCAGGGGCAAGAATGGCAGGAATTATGAAGGTGACCGCTTGCCCTTGCTTCATGCTAAATATCTAAGCTCTGGGCCCTGTGGTTACACAGAAGAAGATTTTTGAAGCTTTTTCCATTATGGGTCTATAGCGGCTAAGGGGCCCCGGGGCGTGGCCAATTTGGACCCCAGGGGCATGATTGGCAGGAATTATGTAGGTGACCACTTGCCGTTGCTACATTCTAAATATCTAAGCTCTGGGCCCTGTGGTTTCAGAGAAGAAGATTTTTTAAGCTTTTTTCTTTTATGAGTCTATAGGATCGAAGGGGCCCCGGGGCGTGGCCCATTTGGAACCCATGGGCTTGAGTTGTAGGAATTATGTAGGTGACCACTTGCGCTTGCTACATGCTAAATATCTAAGCTCTGGGCCCTGTTGTTTCAGAGCCGAATATTTTTTAAGCTTTTTTCCATTATGAGTCTATGGGAGCTAAGGGGCCCCGGGGCGTGGCCCATTTGGACCCCAGGGGCATGATTTGCAGGATTTATGTAGGTGACCACTTGCCATTGCTACATGCTAAATATCAAAGCTCTGGGCCCTGTGGTTTCAGAGAATAAGATTTTGAAGCTTTTTTCGTTTAGTTGTCTATAGAAGCTTAGGGGCCCCGGGGTGTGGCCCATTGGGACCAAAGGGGCATGATTGGCAGGAATTCTGTAGGTGACCATTTGCCCTTGCTACATGCTAATTATCTAAGCTCTGGGCCCTGTGGTTTCAGAGAAGAAGATTTTTGAAGCTCTTTTCCATTATGAGTCTATGGGAGCGAAGGGGCCCCGGGGCGTGGCCCATTTGGAACACAGGGGCATGATTGGTAGGAATTATGTAGGTGACCACTTGCCATTGCTACATGCTAAATATCTTAGCTCTTGGCCCTGTGGTTTCAGGGAAGAAATTTTTTGAAGCTTTTTTTCCATTATGAGTCTATAGGAGCTAAGGGGCCCCGGGGCGTGGCCCATTTGGACCCCAGGGTGATGATTGGCAGGATTTATGTAGGTGACCACTTGCCATTGCTACACGCTAAATATCTTAGCTCTGGGCCCTGTGGTTTTAGAGAAGAAGATTTTTCAAGCTTTTTTCCATTATGAGTCTATGGGAGCATAGGGGCCCCAGGGCGTGGCCCATTTGGAACCCACGGGCATGATTGGCAGGATTTATGTAGGTGACCACTTGCCGTTGCTACATGCTAAATACCTCAGATCTGGGCCCTGTAGTTTCAGATTAGAAGCTTTTTGAAGCATTTTCCATATGAGTCTATAGGAGCTAAGGGGCCTCGGGGCGTGGCCCATTTGGAACCAAGGTGCATGATTGGCAGGAATTATGTAGGTGACCACTTGCCGTTGCTACATGCTTTGTATCTAAGCTCTGAGCCCTGTGGTTTCAGAGAAGAAGATTTTTGAACATTTTTTTCAATTATGAGTCTATAGGAGCTAAGGTGTCCCGGGGTGTGGCCAATTTGGATACACGGGGCATGATTGGCAGGAATTATGTAGGTCACCACTTGCCGTTGCTACATGCTAAATATCTAAGCTCTGAGCCCTGTGGTTTCAGAGAAGAAGATTTTTGAAGCTTTTTCCGTTATGAGTCTATGGGCGTGGCCTATTTGGATCCCAGGGGCATGATTGGCAGGATTTATGTAGGTGACCATTTGCCCTTGCTAAATGCTAAATATTTCAGCTTTGGGCCCTATGCTTTCAGAGTAGAAGCTTTTTGAAGCTTTTTTTTCCATTATGAGTCTATAGGAGCTAAGTGGCCCCTGGGCTTGGCCCGTTTGCACCCCAGGGGCATGATTGGCAGGAATTATGTAGGTGACCACTTGCCGTTGCTACATGCTAAATATCTAATCTCTGGGCCCTGTGGTTTCAGAGAAGAAGATTTTTTAAAGTTTTTTTTTTCCATTATGATTCTATGAGAGCGAAGGGGGCCGGGGCATGGCCCATTTGGAACCCAGGGACATGATTGGCAGGAATTATGTAGGTGAACACTTGCCCTTGCTACATGCTAAATATCTCAGCTCTGGGCCCTGTGGTTTCAGAGAAGAAGATTTTTGAAGCTTTTTTCCATTATGAGTCTATGGGAGCGAAGGGGCCCGGGCGTGGCCCATTTGGAACCCAGGGGCATGATTGGCAAGAATTATGTAGGTGACCACTTGCCGTTGCTACATGCTAAATATCTTAGCTCTGGGCCCTGTGGTTTCAGAGAAGAAGATTTTTGAAGTTTTTTTTTTCCATTATGAGTCTATGGGAGCGAAGGGGGCCGGGGCATGGCCCATTTGGAACCCAGGGGCATGATTGGCAGGATTTATGTAGGTGACCACTTGCCCTTGGTACATGCCAAATATCTAAGCTCTGGGCCCTGTGGTTTCAGAGAAGAAGATTTTTGAAGCTATTTTCCATTATGAGTCTATATAAGCTAAGGGGCCCCAGGGCGTGGTCAGTTTCGAACCCAGGGGAATGATTGGCAGGAATTATGTAAGTGACCACTTGCCGTTGCTACATGCTAAATATATAAGCTCTGGGCCCTGTGGTTTCAGAGAAGAAGATTTTTGAAACTCTTTTCCATTATGAGTCTATGGGAGCGAAGGGGCCCCGGGGCGTGGCCAATTTGGACCCCAGGGGCATGATTGGCAGGAATAATGTAGGTGACCACTTGCCCTTGGTACATGCTAAATATCTAAGCTCTGGGCCGTGTGGTTTCAGAGCCGAAGAGTTTTGAAGTTTTTTTTTCCATTATGAGTCTATGGGGGCGAAGGGGCCCCAGGGCGTGGCCTATTTGGAACCCAGGGGCATGATTGGATGGAATTATGTAGGTGACCACTTGGCGTTGCTACATGCTAAATATCTAAGCTCTAGGCCCTGTGGTTTCAGAGAAGAAGATTTTTGAAGCTTTTTTCCATTATGAGTCTATCGGGGCGAAGAGGCCCCGGGGCGTGGCCCATTTACAAACCAGGGACATGATTGCCAGGAATTATGTAGGTGACCACTTGCCGTTGCTACATGCTGAATATCTAAGCGCTGGGCCCTGTGGTTTCAGAGAAGAAGATTATTGAAGCTTTTTTGCATTATGAGTCTATGGGGGCGAAGGGGCCATGGGGCGTGGCCCATTTGGAACACAGGGGCATGATTGGCAGGAATTATGTAGGTGACCACTTGCCGTTGCTACATGCTAAATATCTAAGCTCTGGGCCCTGTGGTTTCAGAGAAGAAGATTTTTGAGTCTTTTTTTCCAGTCTGAGTCTATAGGAGCTAAGGGGCCCCGGGGAGTGACCAATTTGGACCCCAGGGGCATGATTGGCAGGATTTATGTCGGTGACCACTTAACATTGTTACAAGCTAAATATCTAAGCTCTAGGACCTGTGGTTTCAGAGACGAAGATTTTTAAAAATTTTCCCATCATAAGTCTAAGGGAGCTATATGTTGCCATGGCAAACAGAATTCCAATCTGATCAGCCCAAAAACCTTATGCAGCCTTTCCCCCTACCTAATGATGCTTCACATGAAATTTGATCAAGATTGGCCATGGGGTATTAGAGATATACTTATTTGAAATTGTTTACGGACGGACGCACGCACACAATACGGACGACGGACAAAAAGTGAAAAAATCAAGGGGTTTTTTGTCACTTCATTAGGGAGATAACCGGAGAAAGATTTATACCAGCAAACATATAAACATTATTGCCCTTGAACTACTATTTCTGCCAAAATATGTCAGCTGAAGTGCACGACCCGCCGGATGCTTTTAGCTTTATGCGTGTTACCATATATGGGTATGACGGCCATTTTGATCTTGTGACCTGGACCTAAAACGGTTCCCCCAATAAATGCGCCTTATCGTAAGGAGCAAAAATATATCTTATACTTTAGTACTGTATTCTGAATCGTTTGCAGGATAAAATGCATTCTCACTTTTCCAATACAAAAGCATATGTGTCAAAGTTTGACCTAGGCACAAAGAAGGTCAAGGTCAACCCAAGGTCACCATTTTAGCAATTTATGATGGGCCTACGTCCCAGATGCTATTTATCAAGTTTCGTGGAAATCTGCCCAGTGGTTCTGGAGAAGACTATTTTTTGAAGGGTTTTTACCATATATGGCTTGGCGGCCATTTTGGTCCTGTGACATGGACCTGGACCCCATGAGCAAATTTTGGTTTCCCCCATCCCATAGAGGCTCCATATGAAATTTGACTTCAATCGGCCCAACGGTTTCCGAGGAGAAGCATTTCGAAAACTTTCGCCTCGGCGAGGCTATACTAAATGGAATGTAATATTTAGCAAGTTCATTGGTTAGATCTCATTGATATCTATCAGGTTTCCGAGGAGAAACAGTTCGAAAATTTTCACATTTTTCGCCTCGACGAGGCTATACTAAATGGAATGTAATATTTTGCAAGTTCATTGGTTAGAACTCATTGATATCTATCAGTATGCCAAAAATTGTTTAAATATTCCAAGCGGTTAAATCACTATCACCAATTTTCACAAACGGGTAAGAGACGGACCATAGATGGCTTGGCGGCCATTTTGGTCATGTGACCTGGACCTGGACCCCATGAGCAAATTTTGGTTTCCCCCATCCCATAGAGGCTCCATATGAAATTTGACTTCAATCGGCCCAACGGTTTCCGAGGAGAAGCAGTTCGAAAATTTTCAGATTTTTCGCCTCGGCGAGGCTATACTAAATGGAATGTAATATTTCGCAAGCTCATTTGTTGGATCTCATTGATATCTATTAGTATGCCAAAATTGTTTAAATATTCCCAGCGGTTAAGTCACTATCACCAATTTTCACAAACGGGTTACGGACGGACAGACTGACTGACAGAATGACAGAATGACAAGGTGATTTTAGGGCACTCTTAGAAAATCAACCGACTTCAGTCGGTCGCTTTTTCTGTGGGTCGTGCAATTTAATGTATTATACACGTCATGAAGTTTAGAACTG
>OY757020.1:2308302-2401524 GCA_963580285.1 Lucinisca nassula | reverse complement strand
GTGTTGTCGTCGAATTTCTGAAACCGTGAGAAATTTTGCAGCAAAATACGGAATGTCACAACTATATATTATGAGGATATTACCGTGAGAAAGTTTGGAGCAAAATACTGAATGTCACAACTATATATTATAAGTTTGGAGCAAAATACTGAATGTCACAACTACATATTATAAGGATATTACCGTGAGAAAGTTTGTGATGGGCACCTAATCAAACACCCTTTTAATTATATAGATTAAAGTCGATTGTACAGACTGATGTAAAAGTAACAATCTTCCGCGATCGAACACAGATTGTGGATTCTCGTTAGTACCGACTCAATTAGGCGTTTCTAACGAGTACCCACAATCTATATTTAAAGTAATCTATGTTTACTTGTTCGAACCGCCCCAGTGAGGCGAAATCATCACGTGAACAAGTCCGTGAAATGAACACCCCCCTAAACCCCAGATTTCCAGACACTTCGGCCCCACTACCACCTCGGCCCCTAGACAGGTCGGCCCAAAACCAAGTCGGCCCTAGACACCTCGGCCCTAGTCACCTCGGCCCTAGACACCTCGGCCCCACTGTCACCTCGGCCCCTAGACATCTCGGCCCCAAAGACACCTCGGCCCCACTTTTAATATCTGTAAGGGCATGGGCAGTTATATCATGTTAAAATCGACCCGCCCATCGGGACTCCAAGAAACCGACAACCTGTGACATGAGTACTGGTAAACCGCTTAGGGGTTCTAAGCCTGGCCAGGAAAAGCGGTGCGAGTCGGACCGTTCATACTTATAAACCCTATAGGTTTTATTGGGCTGCGGGGCTTGAGATGTCATTTCATCTCAATGCCGGGATAAAATTTCCTTAAAATTGGAGGCAACGTCTCCAAAATGACTGATACAGTGTTGATTGGAGCGTTAAACGTCAAATCTAACAAACAAAACATCATGTTAACAAGCCCGTGTAATGAAGACCTCGCTAAACCCCAGTTTATATGGGGAAAACTGGGGCTCATAGGGACATACATTGTTTACATCATGAAGACATGCCTTTATAATTTTGACCCCCTTGGACCCCACTGTTATATAGTAAATTTGGGGTTTACAGGGGTAAACCTTATTTTTCTTATTTGAGCAGAAATTATAAAATACTACAATTTTTCCTCTTATAATGTTCGTTTTTTCGGCGGTAAAGTTTACAATGCATTTGTATAGGCATGTTTTCGTAATTCTTATTTCTGCTCCAAGATACAGGTTGTGTGTACTGGTTAGAACCGTCTCAATGTGCAGGCCTGATCAGAATGCGTCTGTGACAACCTTTAATCACAACTAGTTTAATATTAATCCGTTTTATGCAAACTAGTCATTTCTTTGATCCCTTTCATATAAGTTAACAGCCATCTCCTTGAGAACGATTGAACCAGTATCAAAGATCTATGTTTTCGAGCAGAAGTAAAAAATATAATTTTATCAACTTTTCGTTATATAATTTTGGTTTTACGGAATCTTCTATTAAGTTGTTAGAACATAAGATCAAATTATTTTTTTGCTATTTATATTTCGTATAAAAAATAACAATGAGACGTTTATAATAAATATAACAACGCATACACGACATTTTCAGGTAAACTTGGACTACACTCTTAAGGACAGCTTATCCCCCGCCGCCTTCAATCGTGACGTTGACCTTGAGTCAGCATCATGAAAAGTGGGGTTTAGCGGGTTGTTCTAATTGTGATTAGTTGATACTGGTAGTCAAGGAGCCTTTTCTACAAGAATATATAGGGCCATGAAGACTTTGCACTCAGTGCACATTCTGATCTGGATCTACACTGTCATTCCGCTTTCGAATTTTAAATGAATACAATTTGAGGGTTTTATAGTCAAAAATATGACTAATGAATAAATTAAATAAATTATACAGTATACTTGTTACTGTCCGTCTTTAAATATGAGCTGAAATGACAATCAAATAGGAATTTCTAAATGTGTGAAACTTGATAACAATGGAAATATACTGATCAATTCCTACAAAAATGCGAGCAGTGAAGACTTTGCACACAGTGCACATCCAGATCTACACTGTTTGCCACTGATATATACATATAGTACACATGTACATGTATCAAGTAATTTGGGTAGCTGATAGTCAGAAATGTGACTGATAAATAAATAAATAAATTAATTAATTAATAAAGTATACAATATACTCATTACTGTCCATCTTTAATATGAGCTAGAATGACAATCAAATGTGTGAAAATTGATAACAATGATCTGTTTATCATCAAGGATCTCTTTATTGGGGTAAAGGGATTAGTAACGCCTGGTTGTTCATTACGATAACACACGCGTGCGATATAGTGCATATTTCTCATCTCCAAAATGGCTACTTTTCTAATGAAAATCCCTGATGGTTTTCTTAAAAATGCTGCAAACATAGGTCGTTGGTGCTCGTTAGAACCGCCTCGGTTCTAACGAGTACCCACAACCTATGTCTTGGAGCAGAAATAAGGGAAGTAATGGATACCCCCTTAAACCCCAGTTTTCTCTATATAAAGTGGGGTTTAGGGGGGTCTTCATTTCACGGACTTGTTCACGTGATGTTATTGAGCTCCACAGTTTATTAATTTTATTTTAATTTTATTAATAATTAATTGTTCTTGTAAAACTTTTTGCTAAATAGTGTACTAACCTGAAATTCATTAATCCTTACCCCGCTGAACACGATAATCCTTATCTTTGCAAACAGTGTAGATCCTGATCAGATTGCTTATGCCCTCTGTACCGGATCTGCACCGTTTTTTATGCCGTTTTTGAATTGCATGCATACATAAAATTAATTGGTTTACTTACGAGGCATCACAAAACACGCCAGTATACTTTTGACCCCCTTGAACCCCACTTTTATATAGTAAAACTGGGGTTTCCGGGGGTATACCTTATTTTTCTTATTTCTGCTCTAAAATATAGATTGTGGGTACTCGTTAGAACCGCCTCGATGAGGCGGTTCTAACGAGTGCCCACAATCTATATATTTTGAGCAGAAATAAGAAAAATATCACAATTTTTCATCTTAAATTTTCATTTGTTTTTTCGGCGCTAAAGGTGGTAATGTATTTGTATAGGCGTGTTTTTGTAAAGGAAGTTGTAGTTCAGCAAACCTGAACACTGATAATTACCTAATAAATAAAAAAAGTGTTTGTTCGTATTGGAGTTTAACGGCCAAGTCAACACTATTTTAGTTCAGTTTACCTATCCATACTTAACCTGGGCAGGCTTGTACGTAAGCAGTTAACCAATACAGTGCACATTCTTTTCGCCAGAAAGTGACAACTGCCCTTCTTGAATCAGCAGAAGGGAGAGAATGACCGGAGAATAGATTTCATAATCAATCTCCACGAAAGAAAGTTGCCGACCCCGGTAGGTATAGAACCCGCGTCCTCCTGATCACCAGTCATACGCGCATCAGACTTAGCTAACGAGGCCGGATAAACAAATAAATTAATAAAAATATATGTTGACAAATATAAGAATATCCCCCATCATCACCAAGATTGACGAAACCGAGGAATGATTTTTTTTTGTTGTGTTTGTTTTCCGGCCCCATCCACCGATCCATCCAGATTTCCATCCAATTAGTAACTTTAAAGGATTACTTATTGAAATTGATTTAAAAAGTATTTTTGCGGTTTGGAATTATTTCGGATAATAAAAAGCCTAAAGATCACCAAAAGAGCAGAAAAGTAGAAAAAAAGAGCCTGCTCTAAAGCTAGGGGCTAGGTGGTTTTGGGGCCGAAGTGTCCTGTTACCAAACCCCACTCTATATAGGGAAAACTGGGGTTTAATGGGTGTACATTTTTTCTTATTTCTGCTACAAGACATAGGTTGTGGGTACTCGTTAGAACCTCCTCATCGAGGTGGCTCGAACGAGCACCCACAACCTACGTTTGAAGTGTTTATAAGAAAAATATCACGGATTTTCTCTTTCAAGTAGCCACTTTGAAGATGTGAAAAATACATTATGTCACACGGGAGTGTTATCGTAATGTGCAGAAAAACTGACTTGAAATCAGATTCTATAATTACATACACCCTCATACATGTATTATATAATAATTATATAATCCCCGGCAATTGTAATCATTTACCAGTACATAAGACTGATTTCGTTTTTTTTTTAAATTTAGATATGTACATTTGTCATAACAATTTATTTTTGTTTGTTTGTCGATATGAGGGTAAGCTGAATCTTCATTATTTGTTTTTGTTTTGGTTTTACGACCCTTTCAAGATTATTTCACTTATATCGAGTCGGAGGTGGGCGAAAACCGGAGTACCCGGAGAAAACTCACCTGACCTTCCGATGCAGAACTTGGCGACTCACATGAATCTTCAATTTAATCAAAACTGTAATCGTATATTGTGGGTACTCGCCAGAACCACCTTAAAGCGTCGGTTCTAACTGAAACCCTCAAACATATTTTGTGGATACTAGTATGCGCAGCCACAAGGATGCGATTCTAAGGAGCCTACCTTCAATATGTAATCTTAGATTGTGGGTACTCGCTAGAACCACCTTAAAGCGTCGGTTCTAACTGAAACCCACAAACATATTTTGTGGATACTAGTATGTACTGCCACAAAGAGGCGGTTCTAAGGAGCCTACCCTCAATATGTAATCTAAGATTGTGGGTACTCGCTAGAACCACCTTAAAGCGTCGGTTCTAACTGAAACCCACAAACATATTTTGTGGATACTAGTATGTACAGCCACAACGAGGCGGTTCTAAGGAGCCTACCCTCAATATGTAATCGCATATTGTGGGTTTTAGTTAGAACCACCTTAAAGCGTCGGTTCTAACTGAAACCCACGAACATATTTTGTGGATACTAGTATGTACAGCCACAACGAGGCGGTTCTAAGGAGCCTACCCTCAATATGTAATCTTAGATTGTGGGTACCCGCTAGCACCACCTTAAAGCGTCGGTTCTGACTGAAACTCACAAACATATTATGCGGAAACTAGTATGTACAGCCACAACGAGGCGGTTCTAATGAGTACCCTCAATATTTAATCTTAAATTGTGGGTACTCGCTAGAACCACCTTGAAGCGTCGGTTCTAACTTAAACCCTCAAACATATTTTGTGGATACTAGTATGTACAGCCACAACGAGGCGGTTCTAAGGAGCCTCCCCTCAATCTTTGCTTTAAAAACCAAGAAAATAATGTATTCCACTCAAAGTCCCCATATTAATGATTATAACAGAGATGCAAAGTTTGATAGGACTACATTGCAGAGTCTTGTTGAAGTAATGGACATGATCTATTAAGGCATAACGATAACAAACCCATGTGATATAGTGCTTTCTTTCATATCTCCAAAATAGCTACTTTTCTGAAGAGCATTTTTTATATTTTTCTTATTTATTGGTTGTGGGTACTCGTGAGAACCGCCTCTTGAGTACCCACAACCTATGTCTTAGAGCATAAATAAGCAAAATGATGTATACCCCTGTAAACCAGAGGTTACGGTTTAAAGGGATAATCAGTTTTACATACTTTTTTTTACCAACGTAGCACCTTAAGAGATAAGCGTACCTCTTCAGTGAAAACAATTTATGTTCAATGCTGGATACGACAAAAAGGTGCGAACATCGCAAATTTCAAGAATTATCTAAGAAGAAAATATGTCGCAAATGCTTTGATAAAACTGTCGCCAGGCGTGAATCCCCCTGTTAGTTTGTTTGTAGTGTACTAGTGTGCGGACCGGATTCAGCTCTGCGTGGAAGTATCATGCAGCCCATATATTTCTTCAAGCCCCTATGGGCGGGGGCTGGAATTCCCCTGTTGAGAGAGAATAAGAATGTAAATGTAGATCTACTCACGTCGAGAAAAAGCCATTCTTTGAAGTTTTAAGATTCAGGGCACAAACGTTGTAATTAAACGGCAGATCAGACACACGGCTATAAAATTACCTTTAACATAAATAAGGAAGTTTAGATCATGTGTCCTTGTCACTATGGGCACTATCTCAGACAGAGGTAAAAATCTTATTATAACCATGCCGTCATAGCCGGCTTGTAGGGAATACAAAGAAATAAAAAAGCACGTCATGCTAAAATAATTTGCGCACACCAATAATGTAGATCAGCCTGGGCTTTGAATAGTCTGACAGCATCTAACAGTTCAATATATTCTAGTTTCTAGATTTTGAACTTTGTCCCCGCGCCCCTATAGTATAGGAGGAATAGATTAGAATGCCTTGTGCTTCTGCGCAGAGCTGAAACCGACGTAAACTACTCAGAAGTTCGAAGCCTGCCTTGGAAAAGTGGTGCAAGTTGGACCACTCCTAATTCCATAGTCGCTGGTAGAGCTTGAGGTGTCATTTCATCTCATTGCCGTGTAAAGTCCCACAAAATCGTAAACAATGTGTCAAAATGAACTAACTATTTCCCGAGAAATAGGCGTGTATATCAGCGAACCAAATGTGTTACTAAATGTCATTTCATATCACCCACAAAATCGGAAGCAGCGTGTCAAAAATGAACAAATTAGTGTTGACAGGGAAGTAAAACCTAAACAATATATCCTGGCTGGCATGGACACTTTGGGACTGTTGAACTTTGTTGTAGACATAACTATTTACAGCTACTGATGGTTTATTACCAGAAACTGAGCACATTCTTGTTATTGACAAAAATAAATATTGTTTTCCCAGGAAGAGAAGAACTTGTCCTTATTGGGTCAATATGAGTCAAGCACAAGTTACCAAATTATTATAAGTAATGTGTCATGTTTCATGTAGCTTTTCTTGTCCAGGTTATGGTTATATTTACTCGTACTATTCGTGTCACTATGACATTTTAGTGACGTGTATAGAAGGTTGTCTGTAAACTCCAGTTAACAGCTTTTTATAGCCGTGCTATTCGTTGAAGTGACATGTAAAGAAGGTTATATGTAAACTCCAGGTAACGGCTGTTTATAGAAGTGCAATTTGTGTCACCATGACGTTGAAGTGACGTGTAAAAACGTTGTCTGTAAATACCAGATAACAGCTATCTATGGCCTTTCTGTTAGTGCCAGAAGCCTCCGTGATGTAGTGGTTACGCTGCTCGCCTTGTAAATCAGGGGTCGCAGGATCGATCCCGGGCTTCTCAAGACTTTCGGATATTTCTATAAACTGAGGACCCGTCTCCGTATTACCTTAGCTGTTGATGGGACGTAGAACTCAAACACTCACTCACTCTGTTAGTGTCATTATGACGTTGAAGTGACGTGTAAAGAAGGCTGTAAACACCAGGTAACGGCTATTTATAGCCGTGCTATAGGTTGTCTGTAAACTCCAGGTAACAGCTTTTCATAGCCGTGCTATTCGTGTCACTTTGCCGTTGAAGTGACACACAAAGAAGTATATTTGTAAACAACAGGTGACAGGTATTTAACACTGTGTTAGTCGTGCTATGCATGTTACTATGACATTGAAGTAACATCTATTTATAGTTGTGCTTTTCGTGTCACTATGACGTTGAAGTATCGTGTAAAGAAGGTTATTTGTAAACTCCAGGTAACCGCTAAAACAGCAGTGCTATTCATGTCACTATTACGCTGAAATGTCGTGTTAAGAAGGTGATCTGTAAACTCCAGGTAACAGCTATTTATAGCTGTGCTATTCGTGTCACTATGACATTGAAGTGTCTTGCAAAGAAGGTTATCTGTAAACTCCCGGTAAAAACTATTTATAGCAGTGCTATTCGTGTCACTATGTCATTGAAGTGACATGTAAAGAAGGTTATCTGTAAGCTACAGGTAACAGCTATTTATAGCCGTGCTAGTCGTGACACTATGACGTTGAAGTGTCGTGTAAAGAAGGTTATCTGTAAACTCCACGTAACAGCTATTTATAGCTGTGCTATTCGTGTCACTATGACATTGAACTGTCGTGTAAAGAAGGTTATCTGTAAACTCCAGGTATGAACTAAAACAGCAGTGCTATTCATGTCAATATGACGTTAAAATTTCGTGTTGAGAAGGTTATCTTTAGACTCCAGGTAACAGCTATTTATGGTCGTGCTATTGGTGTCACTTTGACATTGAAGTGAATTGTAATGAAGTTGTCTGTATACTTCAGGTAATGGTTATATATAGCTGTACTATTGGTGTCACTATGATGTTGAAGAGAAGTGTAATGAAGTTGTCTGTAGACTCCAGGTAATGGTTATATATAGCTGTACTATTGGTGTCACTGTGACGTTGAAGTGAAGTGTAATGAAGTTGTCTGTAGACTCCAGGTAATGGTTATATATAGCTGTACTATTTGTGTCACTATGACGTAGAAGAGAAGTGTAATGAAGTTGTCTGTAGACTCCACGTAATGGTTATATATAGCTGTACTATTTGCGTCACTATGACGTAGAAGTGAAGTGTAATGAAGTTGTCTGTAGACGCCAGGTAATTGTTATATATAGCTGTACTATTGGTGTCACTATGACATTGAAGTGAAGTGTAATGAAGTTGTCTGTAGACTCCACGTAATGGTTATATATAGCTGTACTATTGGTGTCACTATGACATTGAAGTGAAGTGTAATGAAGTTGTCTGTAGACTCCACGTAATGGTTATATATAGCTGTACTATTGGTGTCACTATGACATTGAAGTGAAGTGTAATGAAGTTGTCTGTAGACTCCAGGTAATGGTTATATATAGCTGTACTATTTGTGTCATTATGACGTAGAAGTGAAGTGTAATGAAGTTGTCTGTAGACTTCAGGTAATGGTTATATATAGCTGTACTATTGGTGTCACTATGATATTGAAGTGAAGTGTAAAATAGTTGTCTGTAGACTTCACGTAATGGTTACATATAGCTGTACTATTGGTGTCACTATGACATTGAAGTGAAGTGTAATTAAGTAGTCTGTAGTCTCCAGGTAATGGTTATATATAGCTATACAATTTATGTCACTATGACTTTGAAGTGAAGTGTAATGAAGTTGTTTGTAGACGCCAGGTAATGGTTATATATAGCTGTACTATTTGTGTCACTATGACATTGAAGTGAAGTGTAATGAAGTTGTCTGTAGACTTCAGGTAATGGTTATATATAGCTGTACTATTGGTGTCACTATAACTTTGAAGTGAAGTGTAATGTAGTAGTCTGAAGACTTCAGGTAATGGTTATATATAGCTGTACTATTGGTGTCTCTATGACTTTGAAGTGAAGTGTAATGAAGTTGTCTGTAGACTCCAGGTAATGCTTATATATAGCTGTACTATTGGTGTCTCTATGACTTTGAAGTGAAGTGTAATGAAGTTGTCTGTAGACTTCAGGTAATGGTTATATATAGCTGTACTATTTGTGTCACCATGACGTAGAAGTGAAGCGTGATGAAGTTGTTTGTAGACTTCAGGAAATGATTATATATAGCTGTACTATTTGTGTCACTATGAAGTAGAAGAGAAGTGTTATGAAGTTTTCTGTAGACCCCACGTAATTGTTGTATATAGCTGTACTATTGTTGTCACTATGATATTGAAGTGTCGTGTAATGAAGTTGTCTGTAGACTCCAGGTAATGTTGATATATAGCTGTACTACTGGTGTCACTTTGACATTGAAGTGAAGTGTAATGAAGTTGTCTGTAGACTCCAGGTAATGGTTTTATATAGCTGTACTATTTGTGTCACTATGACATTAAAGTGAAGCGTAATGAAGTTGTCTGTAGACACAAGGTAATGGTTATATATAGCTGTACTATTTGTGTCCCTTTGAAATTAGAGTGAAGTGTACGGAAGTTATCTGTAGACTCCAGGTAATGGTTATATATAGCTGTACTATTGGTGTCACTATGACATTGGAGTGAAGTGTAATGAAGTTGTCTGTAGACGGCAGGTGATGCTTATATATAGCTGTGCTATTTGTGTCACTATGTCATTGAAGTGAAGTGTAATGAAGTTGTCTGTAGACGCCAGGTAATGGTTATATATAGCTGTACTATTTGGGTCACTTTGACGTAGAAGTGAAGCGTAATGAAGTTGTCTATAGACTTCAGGTAATGGTCATATATAGCTGTACTATTTGTGTCACTATGACATTGGAGTGAAGTGTAATGAAGTTGTCTGTAGACGGCAGGTGATGCTTATATATAGCTGTGCTATTTGTGTCACTATGTCATTG
Organism: Lucinisca nassula; assembly: GCA_963580285.1. Taxonomy (NCBI): domain Eukaryota; kingdom Metazoa; phylum Mollusca; class Bivalvia; order Lucinida; family Lucinidae; genus Lucinisca; species Lucinisca nassula. The sequence continues at coordinate 2,391,359 of OY757020.1, read as the reverse complement.
AAGTGAAGTGTAATGAAGTTGTCTGTAGACGCCAGGTAATGGTTATATATAGCTGTACTATTGGTGTCACTATGACTTTGAAGTGAAGTGTAATGTAGTTGCCTGAAGACTTCAGGTAATGGTTATATATAGCTGAACTATTGGTGTCACTATGACTTCGAATTGAAGTGTAATGTAGTTGTCTGTAGACTTCAGGTAATGGTTAAATATAGCTATACTATTGGTGACACTATGACATTGAAAGGAAGTGTAATGAAGTTGTCTGTAGACTCGAGGTAATGGTTACATATGGCTGTACTATTGGTGTCACTATAAATTGAAGTGAAGCGTAATGAAGTTGTCTGTAGACTTCAGGTAAGGGTTATATTTAGCTGTACTATTGGTATCACTATGATGTTGAAGTGAAGAGTAATGAAGTTGTCTGTAGACTTCAGGTAATGGTTCTAAATAACTATACTATTTGTGTCACTATGTCATTGAAATGAAGCGTAATGAAGTTGTCTGTAGACTTCAGGTAATGGTTATATTTAGCTGTACTATTGGTATCACTATGACGTTGAAGTGAAGAGTAATGAAGTTGTCTGTAGACTTCAGGTAATGGTTCTATATAACTGTACTATTTGTGTCACTATGACATTGAAGTGAAAGTTAATGAAGTTGTCTACAGACGCCAGGCAGGTAATGCTTATATGTAGCTGTACTATTTGTGTCACTAGGACATTGAAGTGAAGTGTAAAGTAGTTGTCTGTATACTTCAGGTAGTGGTTATATATAGCTGTATAATTGGTGTCACTATTACGTAGAAGTGAAGCGTAATAAAGTTGTCTGTAGACGCCAGGTAATGGTTATATATAGCTGTACTATTGGTGTCACTATGACGTTGAAGTGAAGTGTAATGAAGTTGTCTGTAGACTTCAGGTAATGGTTATATATAGCTGTTCTATTGAGGTCATATTGACGTTAAAGTGAAGTGTAATCAAGTTGTCTGTAGACTCCAGGTAATGGTTATATATCGCTGTACTATTGGTGTCACTGTGACGTTGAAATGAAGTGTAATGAAGCTGTCTGTAGACTTCAGGTAATGGTTATATATAGCTGCACTATTGGTGTCACTATGAGGTAGATGTTAAGTGTAATGAAGTTGTCTGTAGACGCCATGTAATATATAGCTGTAGTATTGTTGTTACTAGGACGTTGAAATGAAGTGTAATGAAGTTGTCTTTCGACTCCAGGTAATGGTTATATATAGCTGTACTATTTGTGTCACTATGACATTGAAGTGAAGTATAATGAAGTTGTCTGTAGACGCCAGGTAATGGTTATATGTAGCTGTTTTATTGGTGTCACTATGACATTGAAGTGAAGTGTGATTAAGTTGTCTGTAGATGCCAGGTAATGGTTATATATATCTGTATTATTTGTGTCACTATGACATTGAAGTGAAGCGTAATGAAGTTGTCTGTAGACTTCAGGTAATGGTTATATATAGCTGTACTATTGGTGTCACTATAACTTTGAAGTGAAGTGTAATGTAGTAGTCTGAAGACTTCAGGTAATGGTTATATATAGCTGTACTATTGGTGTCTCTATGACTTTGAAGTGAAGTGTAATGAAGTTGTCTGTAGACTCCAGGTAATGCTTATATATAGCTGTACTATTGGTGTCTCTATGACTTTGAAGTGAAGTGTAATGAAGTTGTCTGTAGACTTCAGGTAATGGTTATATATAGCTGTACTATTTGTGTCACCATGACGTAGAAGTGAAGCGTGATGAAGTTGTTTGTAGACTTCAGGAAATGATTATATATAGCTGTACTATTTGTGTCACTATGAAGTAGAAGAGAAGTGTTATGAAGTTTTCTGTAGACCCCACGTAATTGTTGTATATAGCTGTACTATTGTTGTCACTATGATATTGAAGTGTCGTGTAATGAAGTTGTCTGTAGACTCCAGGTAATGTTGATATATAGCTGTACTACTGGTGTCACTTTGACATTGAAGTGAAGTGTAATGAAGTTGTCTGTAGACTCCAGGTAATGGTTTTATATAGCTGTACTATTTGTGTCACTATGACATTAAAGTGAAGCGTAATGAAGTTGTCTGTAGACACAAGGTAATGGTTATATATAGCTGTACTATTTGTGTCCCTTTGAAATTAGAGTGAAGTGTACGGAAGTTATCTGTAGACTCCAGGTAATGGTTATATATAGCTGTACTATTGGTGTCACTATGACATTGGAGTGAAGTGTAATGAAGTTGTCTGTAGACGGCAGGTGATGCTTATATATAGCTGTGCTATTTGTGTCACTATGTCATTGAAGTGAAGTGTAATGAAGTTGTCTGTAGACGCCAGGTAATGGTTATATATAGCTGTACTATTTGGGTCACTTTGACGTAGAAGTGAAGCGTAATGAAGTTGTCTATAGACTTCAGGTAATGGTCATATATAGCTGTACTATTTGTGTCACTATGACATTGGAGTGAAGTGTAATGAAGTTGTCTGTAGACGGCAGGTGATGCTTATATATAGCTGTGCTATTTGTGTCACTATGTCATTGAAGTGAAGTGTAATGAAGTTGTCTGTAGACGCCAGGTAATGGTTATATATAGCTGTACTATTGGTGTCACTATGACTTTGAAGTGAAGTGTAATGTAGTTGCCTGAAGACTTCAGGTAATGGTTATATATAGCTGAACTATTGGTGTCACTATGACTTCGAATTGAAGTGTAATGTAGTTGTCTGTAGACTTCAGGTAATGGTTAAATATAGCTATACTATTGGTGACACTATGACATTGAAAGGAAGTGTAATGAAGTTGTCTGTAGACTCGAGGTAATGGTTACATATGGCTGTACTATTGGTGTCACTATAAATTGAAGTGAAGCGTAATGAAGTTGTCTGTAGACTTCAGGTAAGGGTTATATTTAGCTGTACTATTGGTATCACTATGATGTTGAAGTGAAGAGTAATGAAGTTGTCTGTAGACTTCAGGTAATGGTTCTAAATAACTATACTATTTGTGTCACTATGTCATTGAAATGAAGCGTAATGAAGTTGTCTGTAGACTTCAGGTAATGGTTATATTTAGCTGTACTATTGGTATCACTATGACGTTGAAGTGAAGAGTAATGAAGTTGTCTGTAGACTTCAGGTAATGGTTCTATATAACTGTACTATTTGTGTCACTATGACATTGAAGTGAAAGTTAATGAAGTTGTCTACAGACGCCAGGCAGGTAATGCTTATATGTAGCTGTACTATTTGTGTCACTAGGACATTGAAGTGAAGTGTAAAGTAGTTGTCTGTATACTTCAGGTAGTGGTTATATATAGCTGTATAATTGGTGTCACTATTACGTAGAAGTGAAGCGTAATAAAGTTGTCTGTAGACGCCAGGTAATGGTTATATATAGCTGTACTATTGGTGTCACTATGACGTTGAAGTGAAGTGTAATGAAGTTGTCTGTAGACTTCAGGTAATGGTTATATATAGCTGTTCTATTGAGGTCATATTGACGTTAAAGTGAAGTGTAATCAAGTTGTCTGTAGACTCCAGGTAATGGTTATATATCGCTGTACTATTGGTGTCACTGTGACGTTGAAATGAAGTGTAATGAAGCTGTCTGTAGACTTCAGGTAATGGTTATATATAGCTGCACTATTGGTGTCACTATGAGGTAGATGTTAAGTGTAATGAAGTTGTCTGTAGACGCCATGTAATATATAGCTGTAGTATTGTTGTTACTAGGACGTTGAAATGAAGTGTAATGAAGTTGTCTTTCGACTCCAGGTAATGGTTATATATAGCTGTACTATTTGTGTCACTATGACATTGAAGTGAAGTATAATGAAGTTGTCTGTAGACGCCAGGTAATGGTTATATGTAGCTGTTTTATTGGTGTCACTATGACATTGAAGTGAAGTGTGATTAAGTTGTCTGTAGATGCCAGGTAATGGTTATATATATCTGTATTATTTGTGTCACTATGACATTGAAGTGAAGCGTAATGAAGTTGTCTGTAGACTTCAGGTAATGGTTATATATAGCTGTACTATTGATGTCACTATGACGTAGAAGTGAAGTTTAATGAAGTTGTCTGTAGACTTCAGGTAATGGTTATATATAGCTGTACTATTGGTGTCACTATGATATTGAAGTGAAGTGTACTGAAGTTATCTGTAGACGCCAGGTAATGGTTATATATAGCTGTACTATTGGTGTCATTATGACGTAGAAGTGAAGTGTAATGAAGTTATCTGTAGACACCAGGTAATGGCTATATATAGCTGTACTATTTGTGTCACTATGACATTGAAAGAAAGTGTAATGAATGTGTCTGTAGACGCCAGGTAATGATTATATATAGCTGTATTAGTGGTGTCACTATGACATTGAAGTGAAGTTTAATGAAGTTGTCTGTAGACGTCAGGTAATGGTTATATATAGCTGTACTATTGGTGTCACTATGACATTGAAGTGAAGTTTAATGAAGTTGTCTGTAGACGTCAGGTAATGGTTATATATAGCTGTACTATTGGTGTCACTATGACGTAGAAGTGAAGTTTAATGAAGTTGTCTGTAGACTTCAGGTAATGGTTATATATAGCTGCACTATTGGTGTCACTATGATATTGATATGAAGTGTTATGAAGTTGTCTGTAGACGCCAGGTAATGGTTATATATAGCTGTACTATTGGTGTCACTATAAAAAGGATGTGAAGTGTAATGAAGTTGTCTGTAGACTTCAGGTAATGGTTATATATAGCTGTATTATTGGTGTCACTATGACGTAGAAGTGAAGCGTAATGAAGTTGTCTGTAGACTTCAGGTAATGGTTATATATAGCTGTACTATTGGTGTCACTATGACATTGAAATGAGGTGTAATGAATTTGTCGGTAGACGCCAGGTAATGGTTCTATGTAGCTGAACTATTTGTGTCTCTATGACATTGAAGTGAAGTGTAACGAAGTTGTCTGTAGACTCGAGGTAATAGTTGTATATAGCTGTACTATTGGTGCCACTATGACGTTGAAGTGAAGCGTAATGAAGTTGTCTGTAGACTCCAGTTAATTGTTCTATATAGCAGTACTATTTGTGTCACTAGAAGTGTAATGAAGTTGTCTGTAGACTCCACGTAATGGTTATATATAGCTGTACTATTTGCGTCACTATGACGTAGAAGTGAAGTGTAATGAAGTTGTCTGTAGACGCCAGGTAATTGTTATATATAGCTGTACTATTGGTGTCACTATGACATTGAAGTGAAGTGTAATGAAGTTGTCTGTAGACTCCACGTAATGGTTATATATAGCTGTACTATTGGTGTCACTATGACATTGAAGTGAAGTGTAATGAAGTTGTCTGTAGACTCGAGGTAATGGTTATATATAGCTGTACTATTTGTGTCACTATGACATTGAAGTGAAGTGTAATGAAGTTGTCTGTAGACTCCAGGTAATGGTTTATATATAGCTGTACTATTTTTGTCACTATGACATTGAAGTGAAGTGTTATGAAGTTGACTGTAGATTTTAGGTAATGGTTATATATAGATGAACTATTTGTGTCACCTTGTCATTGAAGTGAAGTGTAATGAAGTTGTCTGTAGACGCCAGGTAATGGTTATATAAAGCTGTATTATTGGTGTCACTATGACATTGAAATGAAGTGTAATGAAGTTGGCTGTAGACGCCAGGTATGGTTATATGTAGCTGTGCTATTGTGTCACTATGACGTGGAAGTGAAGTGTAATGGAGTTGACTGTAGACTCCAGGTAATGGCTATATATAGCTGTACTATTGGTGCCACTATGACAAAGAAGTGAAGTGTAATGTAGTTATCTGTATACTCCAGGTAATGGTTATATATAGCTGTACTATGGGTGTCACTATGTCATTGAAGTGAGGTGTAATGAAGTTGTCTGTAGACGCCAGGTAATGTTTATATAAAGCTGTACTATTGGTGTCACTATGACGTAGAAGTGAAGCGTAATGAAGTTGTCTGTGGACTCCATGTAATGGTTATATATAGCTGTACTATTGATGTCAATATGACATTGAAGTGAAGTGTAAAGAAGTTGTCTGTAGACTCCAGGTAATGGTTCTATACAGCTGTACTATTGGTGTCAATATGACTTTGAAGTGAAGTGTAATGAAGTTGTCTGTAGACTTCAGGTAATGGTTATATACAGCTGTACTTTTTGTGTCACTATGACTTTTAAATGAAGTGTAATGACGATGTCTGTAGAATCAAGCTAATCGTTATGTATAGCTGTACTATTTGTGTCAATATGACTTTGAAGTGAAGTGTAATGAAGTTGTCTGTATACTTCAGATAATGGTTCTATATGGCTGTACTGTTTGTGTCACTATGACATTGAAGTGAAGTGTAATGAAGTTGTCTGTAGACGCCAGGTAATGGTTATATATAGCTGTACTATCGGTGTCACTATGACATTGAAGTGAAGTGTAATGAAGTTTTCTATAGACTTCAGGTAATGGTTATATATAGCTGTATTATTTTTGTCGTTTTGACATAGAAGCAGGACGTAATAAAGTTGTCTGTAGACGCCAGATAATGGTTATATATTGCTGTACTATTGGTGTCCCTTTGACGTTGAAGTGAAGTGTAATGAAGTTATCTGTAGACCCCAGGTAATGCTTATAAATAGCTGTACTATTGGTGTCACTATGACATTGAAGTGAAGTGTAATGAAGTTGTCTGTTGACTCCAGGTAATGGTTATATATAGCAGTACTATTTGTGTCACTATGACGTAGAAGTGAAGTGTAATGCAGTTTGCTGTATACTTCAGGTAATGTTATATATAGCTGTTCTATTGGTGTCACTATGAGATTGAAGTGAAGTGTAATGATGTTGTCTGTAAACTCCAGGTAATGGTTATATATAGCTGTATTATTGGTGTCATTATGACGATGAAGTGAAGTGTAATGAAGTTGTCTGAAGACTCCAGGTAATGGTTATATATAGCTGTAGTATTTGTGTCACTATGACGTTGAAATGAAGCGTAATGAAGTTGTCTGTAGACTTCAGGTAATGGTTATATTTAGCTGTACTATTGGTATCACTATGACGTTGAAGTGAAGAGTAATGAAGATGTCTGTAGACTTCAGGTAATGGTTCGATATAACTGTACTATTTGTGTCACTATGACATTGAAGTGAAGGGTAATGAAGTTGTCTACAGACGCCAGGTAATGCTTATATATAGCTGTACTTTTTGTGTCACTAGGACATTGAAGTGAAGTGTAAAGTAGTTGTCTGTATACTTCAGGTAATGGTTATATATAGCTGTATAATTGGTGTCACTATTACGTAGAAGTGAAGCGTAATAAAGTTGTCTGTAGACGCCAGGTAATTGTTATATATAGCTGTACTATTGGTGTCACTATGACGTTGAAGTGAAGTGTAATGAAGTTGTCTGTAGACTTCAGGTAATGGTTATAAATAGCTGTTCTATTGAGGTCATACTGACGTTAAAGTGAAGTGTAATCAAGTTGTCTGTAGACGCCAGGTAATGGTTATATATAGCTGTACTATTGGTGTCACTGTGACGTTGAAATGAAGTGTAATGAAGCTGTCTGTAGACTTCAGGTAATGGTTATATATAGCTGCACTATTGGTGTCACTATGACGTAGATGTTAAGTGTAATGAAGTTGTCTGTAGACGCCAGGTAATATATAGCTGTACTATTGGTGTCCCTATGACGTTGAAGTGAAGTGTAATGAAGTTGTCTGTTAAGTTCAGGTAATGTTTATATATAGCTGTACTATTGGTGTCACTGTGACGTTGAAATGAAGTGTAATGAAGCTGTTTGTAGACTTCAGGTAATGGTTATATATAGCTGCACTATTGGTGTCACTATGACGTAGATGTAAAGTGTAATGAAGTTGTCTGTAGACGCCAGGTAATATATAGCTGTACTATTGGTGTCCCTATGACGTTGAAGTGAAGTGTAATGAAGTTGTCTGTAGACTCCAGGTAATGGTTATATATAGCTGTACTATTGGTGTCTCTATGACATTGAAGTGAAGTGTAATGAAGTTGTCTGTAGACGTCAGGTAATGGTTATATATAGCTGTACTATTGGTGTCACTATGACGTAGAAGTGAAGTGTAATGAAGTTGTCTGTAGACTCCAGGTAATGGTTATATATAGCTGTACTATTGGTGTCACTATGACGTAGAAGTGAAGTGTAATGAAGTTGTCTGTAGACGCCAGGTAATGGTTATATATAGCTGTACTATTGGTGTCTCTATGACATTGAAGTGAAGTGTAATGAAGTTGTCTGTAGACGTCAGGTAATGGTTATATATAGCTGTACTATTGGTGTCACTATGACGTAGAAGTGAAGTGTAATGAAGTTGTCTGTAGACGTCAGGTAATGGTTATATATAGCTGTACTATTGGTGTCACTATGACATTGAAGTGAAGTGTAATGAAGTTGTCTGTAGACGTCAGGTAATGGTTATATATAGCTGTACTATTGGTGTCACTATGACATTGAAGTGAAGTGTAATGAAGTTGTCTGTAGACGTCAGGTAATGGTTATATATAGCTGTACTATTGGTGTCACTATGACGTTGAAGTGAAGTGTAATGAAGTTGTCTGTAGACTCCAGGTAATGGTTATATATAGCTGTACTATTCGTGTCACTATGACATAGAAGTGAAGTGTACTGAAGTTGTTAGTAGACTCCTGGTAATGGTAATATATAGCTGTACTATTGGCGTCACTATGACATTGAAGTGAAGTGTAATGAAGTTTTCTGTAGACTTCAGGTAATGGTCATATATAGCTGTACTATTGGTGTCTCTATGACACTGAAGTGAAGTGTAATGAAGTTGTCTGTAGACTTCAGGTAATGGTTATATATAGCTGTAGTATTGGTGTCACTAGGACGTTGAAATGAAGTGTAATGAAGTTGTCTGTAGACTCCAGGTAATGGTTATATATATAGCTGTACTATTTGTGTCACTATGACATTGAAGTGAAGTATTATGAAGTTGTCTGTAGACGCCAGGTAATGGTTATATGTAGCTGTTTTATTGGTGTCACTATGACATTGAAGTGAAGTGTGATTAAGTTGTCTGTAGATGCCAGTAAATGGTTATATATAGCTGTACTATTGGTGTCACTATGACAATGAAGTGACGTGTAATGAAGTTGTCTGTAGACTCCAGGTAATGGCTACATATAGCTGTACTATTTGTGTCACTATGACATTGAAAGGAAGTGTAATGAATGTGTCTGTAGACGCCAGGTAATGATTATATATAGCTGTATTAGTGGTGTCACTATGACATTGAAGTGAAGTTTAATGAAGTTGTCTGTAGACGTCAGGTAATGGTTATATATAGCTGTACTATTGGTGTATCTATGACACTGAAGTGAAGTGTAATGAAGTTGTCTCTAGACTTCAGGTAATGGTTATATATAGCTGTACTATTGGTGTCACTATGACATTGAAATGAGGTGTAATGAATTTGTCGGTAGACTTCAGGTAATGGTTCTATATAGCTGAACTATTTGTGTCTCTATGACATTGAAGTCAAGTGTAACGAAGTTGTCTGTAGACTCGAGGTAATGATTATATATAGCTGTACTATTGGTGCCACTATGACGTTGAAGTGAAGCATAATGAAGTTGTCTGTAGACTCCAGGTAATGGTTCTATATAGCAGTACTATTTGTGTCACTATGACATTGAAGTGAAGTGTGATGAAGTTGTCTGTAGACTCGGGGTAATGGTTATATATAGCTGTACTATTTGTGTCACTATGACATTGAAGTGAAGTGTAATGAAGTTGTCTGTAGACTCCAGGTAATGGTTTATATATAGCTGTACTATTTTTGTCACTATGACATTGAAGTGAAGTGTTATGAAGTTGACTGTAGATTTTAGGTAATGGTTATATATAGATGTACTATTTGTGTCACCATGACATTGAAGTGAAGTGTAATGAAGTTGTCTGTAGACGCCAGGTTATGGTTATATAAAGCTGTGTTATTGGTGTCACTATGACATTGAAATGAAGTGTAATGAAGTTGTCTGTAGACGCCAGGTAATGGTTATATGTAGCTGTGTTATTGTGTCACTATGACGTGGAAGTGAAGTGTAATGGAGTTGACTGTATACTCCAGGTAATGGCTATATATAGCTGTACTATTGGTGCCACTATGACTTTGAAGTGAAGTGTAATGAAGTTATCTGTATACTCCAGGTAATGGTTATATATAGCTGTACTATGGGTGTCACTATGACATTGAAGTGAGGTGTAAAGAATTTGTCTGTAGAATCCAGGTAATGGTTCTATACAGCTGTACTATTGGTGTTAATATGACTTTGAAGTGAAGTGTAATGAAGTCGTCTGTAGACTTCAGATAATGGTTCTATATGGCTGTACTGTTTGTGTCACTATGACTTTGAAGTGAAGTGTAATGAAGTTGTCTGTAGACTTCAGGTAATGGTTATATATAGCCGTACTATTGGTGTCACTATGTCATTGAAGTGAAGTGTAATGAAGTTGTCTGTAGACGCCAGGTAATGGTTATATATAGCTGTACTATTGGTGTCACTATGACATTGAAGTGAAGTGTAATGAAGTTTTCTTCAGACTTCAGGTAATGGTTATATAAAGCTGTACTATTTGTGTCATTTTGACATAGAAGCAGGACGTAATTAAATTGTCTGTAGACGCCAGGTAATGGTTATATATTGCTGTGCTATTGGTGTCACTTTGACGTTGAAGTGAAGTGTAATGAAGTTATCTGTAGACCCCAGGTAATGCTTAAATATAGCTGTACTATTGGTGTCACTATGACATTGAAGTGAAGTGTAATGAAGTTGTCTGTTGACTTCAGGTAATGGTTATATATAGCTGTACTATTTGTGTCACTATGACGTAGAAGTGAAGTGTAATGCAGTTTGCTGTAGACTTCAGGTAATGTTATATATAGCTGTTCTATTGGTGTCACTATGAGATTGAAGTGAAGTGTAATGATGTTGTCTGTAAACTCCAGGTAATGGTTATATATAGCTGTATTATTGGTGTCATTATGACGATGAAGTGAAGTGTAATGAAGTTATCTGTAGACTCCAGGTAATGGTTATATATAGCTGTACTATTTGTGTCACTATGACGTTGAAGTGAAGTGTAATGAAGTTGTCTGTAGGCTCAAGGTAATGGTTATATATAGCTGTACTATTGGTGTCACTATGACATTGAAGTGAAGTGTAATGAAGTTGTCTGTAGACTCCAGGTAATGGTTATATATAGCTGTACTATTGGTGTCACTATGACTTTGCAGTGAAGTGTAATGAAGTTGTCTGTAGACTCCAGGTAATGGTTATATATAGCTGTACTATTGGTGTCATTATGATATTGAAGTGAAGTGTAATGAAGTTGTCTGTAGACGCCAGGTAATGGTTATATATAGCTGTACTATTGGTGTCACTATGACATTGAAGTGAAGTGTAATGAAGTTGTCTGTAGACTTCAGGTAATGGTTATATATAGCTGTACTATTGGTGTCACTATGACGTTGACGTAAAGTGTAATGAAATTGTCTGTAGACTCCAGGTAATGGTTATATATAGCTGTACTATTGGTGTCACTTTGACGTAGAAATGAATTGTAATGAAGTTGTCTGTAGACTCCATGTAATGGTTATATATAGCTGTACTTTTGGTGTCACTATGACATTGAGGTGAAGCGAAATGAAGTTATCTGTGGACTTCAGGTAATGGTTATATATAGCTGTACTATTTGTGTCACTATGACGTAGATGTGAAATGTAAAGAAGTTGTCTGTAGACATCAGGTAATGGTTATATATAACTGTTTTATGGGTGTCACTATGACTTTGAAGTGAAGTGTAATGAAATTGTTTGTAGACTCCAGGTAATGGTGATATATAGCTGTACTATTTGTGTCACTATGACATTGAAGTGAAGTGTAATGAAGTTGTCTGTAGACGCAAGGTAATGGTTATATATAGCTGTACTATTGGTGTCACTATGAGATTGAAGTGAAGTGTAATGATGTTGTCTGTAAACTCCAGGTAATGGTTATATATAGCTGTACTATTGGTGTCACTATGAGATTGAAGTGAAGTGTAATGATGTTGTCTGTAAACTCCAGGTAATGGTTATATATAGCTGTATTATTGGTGTCACTGTGACGATGAAGTGAAGTGTAATGAAGTTGTCTGTAGACTCCAGGTAATCGTTATATATAGCTGTACTATTTGTGTCACTATGACGTTGAAGTGAAGTGTAATGAAGTTGTCTGTAGTCTCAAGGTAATGATTATATATAGCTGTACTATTGGTGTCACTATGACATTGAAGTGAAGTGTAATGAAGTTGTCTGTAGACTCAAGGTAATGGTTATATATAGCTGTACTATTGGTGTCACTATGACTTTGCAGTGAAGTGTAATGAAGTTTTATGTAGACTCCAGGTAATGGTTATATATAATTGTACTATTGGTGTCACTATGATATTGAAGTGAAGTGTAATGAAGTTGTCTGTAGACGCCAGATAATGGTTATATATAGCTGAACTATTGGTGTCACTTTGACATTGAAGTGAAGTGTAATGAAGTTGTCTGTAGACGCCAGGTAATGGTTATATATAGCTGTACTATTGGTGTCACTATGACATTGAAGTGAAGTGTAATGAAGTTGTCTGTAGACTCCAGGTAATTGTTATATATAGCTGTACTATTGGTATCACTATGACGTTGAAGTGAAGTGTAATGAAGTTGTTTGTAGACTCCAGGTAATGGTTATATATAGCTGTACTTTTGGTGTCACTATGACATTGAGGTGAAGCGAAATGAAGTTATCTGTGGACTTCAGGTAATGGTTATATATAGCTGTACTATTTGTGTCACTATGACGCAGATGTGAAATGTAAAGAAGTTGTCTGTAGACTTCAGGTAATGGTTATATATAACTGTACTATGGGTGTCACTATGAAGTGAAGTGTAATGAAATTGTCTGTAGACTCCAGGTAATGGTGATATATAGCTGTACTATTTGTGTCACTATGACATTGAAGTGAATTGTAATGAAGTTGTCTGTAGACGCAAGGTAATGGTTATATATAGCTGTACTATTGGTGTCACTAAGACGTTGAAGTGAAGTGTAATGAAATTATCTGTGGACCCCAGGTAATGGTTATATGTGGCTGTACTATTTGTGTCACTTTGACGTTGAAGTGTCGTATGAAGAAGGTTATGTGTGTCACTATGATGTTGAAGTGACGTGTTAAAAAGGTTGTATGTAAACTCCAGGTAACAGTTATTTATAGCCGTGCTTTTCGTGTCACTATGTCGTTGATGTCACGTGTAAAGAAGATTCTGTAAACTCAAAGTAACAGCTATCAATAGCCATGCTATTCGTGTTAATATGACATTGAAGTGACGTGTAAAGAAGATTCTGTAAACTCCAAGTAACAGATTTTTTTTTTTTTTTTTTTTTGGTTTGGGTTTTACGGCCCTTTCAAGATTATTTCACTCATATCGAGCCGATCGTTAATCAGAGGTGGGCGAAAACCGGAGTACCCGGAGAAAAACCACCTGACCTTCCGTTGCAGAACTTGGCGTCTCACACGTGGCCCGAGCGAGGCTCGAACCTACGGCGGTGAGAGACCTAATGACTAAGAGTCAGCGCTCTTATCCACTAGGCCACGGAGGCCCTCCAAGTAACAGATATCTATAGCCATGCTATTCGTGTTAATATGACATTGAAGTGACGTGTAAAGAAGATTCTGTAAACTCCAAGTAACAGATATCAATAGCCATGCTATTCGTGTTAATATGACATTAAAGTGACGTGTAAAGAAGATTCTGTAAACTCCAAGTAACAGATATCTATAGCCATGCTATTCGTGTTAATATGACATTGAAGTGACGTGTAAAGAAGATTCTGTAAACTCCAAGTAACAGATATCTATAGCCATGCTATTCGTGTTAATATGACATTGAAGTGACGTGTAAAGAAGATTCTGTAAACTCCAGGAACAGTTATTAACAGCCATGCTTTTCGTGTCACTATGACGTTGATGTGACGTGTAAAGAAGATTCTGTAATCTCCAAGTAACAGTTATTTATAGCCGTGCTATTCGTGTCACTATGACGTTGATGTGACGTGTAAAGAGGATTCTGTAAACTCCAAGTAACAGCTATCAATAGCCATGCTATTCGTGTTAATATGACGTTGATGTGACGTGTAAAGAAGATTCTGTAATCTCCAGGTAACAGTTATTTATAGCCGTGCTATTCGTGTCACTATGACGTTGATGTGACGTGTAAAGAAGATTCTGTAATCTCCAAGTAACAGATATCTATATCCGTGCTATTTGTGTCCCTATGACGTTGATGTGTTGTGTAAAGAGGATTCTGTAAACTCCAAGTAACAGCTATCTATAGCCGTGCTATTCGTGTGACTATGACGTTGATGTGACGTGTAAAGAAGATTCTGTAAACTCCAAGTAACAGCTATCGATAGCCGTGCTATTCGTGTTAATATGACATTGAAGTGACGTGTAAAGAAGGTTGTCTGTAAACTCTAGGAACAGTTATTTATAGCCGTGCTATTCGTGTCACTATGAGGTTGAAGTAACACCAGCTAACGGCTATTTATAGTGGCACTATTCGTGTCACTATGACATTGAAGTGTCGTGAAAAGAAGGATGTCTGTAAACCACAGGTAACAGCTATTGATAGCTTTGCTATACGTGCTACTATGACGTTGAAGTGACGTGTAAAGAAGGTTACTTATAAACTCCAAGTATCAACTATTCATAGCCGTGCTGTTCGTTTCAATATGAATTGAAATGACATGTAAAGAAGTTTGTCTGTGAACACCAGGTAGCAGAACTCCAGGTGACAGCTATTTATAGCTGCGCTATTCCCTGTCACTATGACGTTTAAGTGAAGTGTAAAGGAGGATGACTGAAGGCTCTAGGGTAACAGCTATTTATTGCCGTGCTATTCGTGTCACTATGATGTTGAAGTGACGTGCAAAAATGGTTATCAGTAAACTCCAGGCAACAGCTCTGTGCTATTCGTGTCTCCGAAACCTTTAAACGACGTGTAAAGAAAGTTGTCTGTAGATTTTCGGCGTCGGCTTTTCATATCTGTGCTATACGTGTCACTATGGCGTGGGGATCCCGTGTAAAAACATATCTGTAAACTCCAGGTAACAGCTTTTTATAGCTGTGCTATTCTTGCCACTATGACGTTGAAGTGACGTGTAATTAAGGCTATCTGCAAACTCCAGGTAACGGCTATTTATAGCCGTGCCATCCGTGTCACTATGACTCTGAAGTGTCGTGTAAAGAAAGTTATCGTTAACACAAGGTAACGGCTATTTATAGCCGTGCTATTCGTGTCACTATGACGTTGAAGTAACGTATAAAGGAAGTTATCTCCAAACTCCCGGTTTTGGCTATTTGTAGCCTTGCTAGCCGTGTCACTGTGATGTTGAAGTGCCGTGTAAAGAAAGTTATCTTAAAACTCAAGGTAATGGCTTTTTATAGCCATGCTATTCCTGTCAATATGTCGTTGAAGTGCCATGTACAGAAAGATATCTGTGAATACCAGGTAACAGCTATTTATACCCATGCTATTCGTGTTACTTTGACGTTGCAGTGACGTGTAAAGAAGGTTGTCTGTAAACTACAGGTAAAAGCTATTTATAGCCCTGATATGTGTGTCACTATGACGTCGAAGAGGCGTGTAAAGAAGTTTAACCGTAAACTCGGAAAGAAGTAACCGTAAGGTATCGGCTATTTGTGGCCGTGCTATTCATGCCACTACGGCGTTGTAGTGACGTGTAAAGAAGGTTGTCTGTAAACTCCAGGTAGATGTTCTATTCTTGTCACCATGACATTGAATTGCCGTATAAAAATGGCTATATGTAAACTCCATGTAACAGCTATCTATAGCCGCGCTATTTGTGTCACTTTGACGTTGGAATTGCCGTGTAAAAATGGCTGTATGTTACTCCAGGTAACAACTATTTATAGATGTTCTATTCTTGTCACCATCACATTCAAATGCCGTGTAAATATGGCTATATGTAATCTCCATGTTACAACCATTAATAGATGTTCTATTCTTGTCAACATGGCATTGAATTGCCGTATAAAAATGGCTATATGTAAACTCCATGTAACAGCTATTTATAGATGTTCAATTCTTGTCACCATGACGTTGAAGTGTCGTGTAAAAATGGCTATATGTAAACTCCAGGTAACAGCTATTTATAAATGTACTATTCTTGTCACTATGACATTGAATTGCCGTGTAAAAATGGCTATATGTAAACTCCATGTAACAGCTATTTATAGATGTTCTATTATTGTCACCATGACATTGAATTGCCGTGTAAAAATGACTATATGTAAACTCCAGGTAACAGCTTTTTATATATGTTCTATTCTTGTCACTATGACATTGAATTGCCGTGTAAAATGGTTATATGTAAACTGTAGGTAACAGCTAATTATAGATGTTCTATTCTTGTCACTATGGCATAGTATTGCCGTGTAAAAATGGCTATATGTAAACTCCATGTAACAGCTATTTATAGATGTTCTATTCTTGTCATTATGACATTGAATTGCCTTGTAAAAATGGCTATATGTAAACTCCATTTAACAGCTATTTACAAATGTTCTATTCTTGTCACTATGACATTGAATTGCCGTGCAAATATGGCTATATGTAAACTCCAGATAACAGCTATTTACAAATGTTCTATTCTTGTCACTATGACATTGAATTGCCGTGTAAATATGGCTATATGTAAACTCCAGGTAACGGCTATTTATATATGTTCTATTCTTGTCACTATGACATTGAATTGCCGTGCAAATATGGCTATATGTAAACTCCAGGTAATAGCTATTTATAGATGTTCTATTCTTGTCACTATGACATTGAATTGCCGTGTAAATATGGCTATATGTAAACTCCAGGTAATAGCTATTTATAGATGTTCTATTCTTGTCACTATGACATTGAATTGCCGTGTAAATATGGCTATATGTAAACTCCATTTAACAGCTATTTACAAATGTTCTATTCTTGTCACTATGACATTGAATTGCCGTGTAAATATGGCTATATGTAAACTCCAGGTAACGGCTATTTATATATGTTCTATTCTTGTCACTATGACATTGAATTGCCGTGTAAATATGGCTATATGTAAACTCCAGGTAAAAGCTATTTATAGATGTTCTATTCTTGTCACTATGACATTGAATTGTCGTGTCAATATGACTATATGTAAACTCCATTTAACAGCTATTTACAAATGTTCTATTCTTGTCACTATGACATTGAATTGCCGTGTAAATATGGCTATATGTAAACTCCAGGTAAAAGCTATTTATAGATGTTCTATTCTTGTCACTATGACATTGAATTGTCGTGTAAATATGGCTATATGTAAACTCCATGTAATAGCTAGTTATAGATGTTCTACTATTGTCACCATGACATTAAATTGCCGTGTAAAATTGGCTATATGTAAAATCCAGGTAACAGCTATTTAAAGATGTTCTATTCTTGTCACCATGACATTGAATTGTCGTGTAAATATGGCTATATGTAAACTCCATGTAACAGCTATTTATAGATGTTCTATTCTTGTCACCAAGACATTAAATTGCCGTGTAAAATGGCTATATGTAAACTGCAGGTAACAGCTATTTATAGATGTTATATTCTTGTCACTATGACATTTAATTGCCCTGTAAAAATGGCTATATGTAAACTCAAGGTAACAACTGTTTATAGATATTCTATTATTGTCACCATGACAATGAATTGTCGTGTAAAAATGGCTATATGTAAACTCCAGGTAACAGCTATTTATAGCCTCGCTATTGTTGTCACTACGACATTGAATTGCCGTGTAAAAATAGCTATATGTAAACTCAAAGTAACAGCTATTTATAGCCTCGCCATTGTTGTCACTACGACATTGAATTGCCGTGTAAAAATGGCTATATGTAAACTCCAGGTAACAGCTATTTATAGATATTCTGCTCTTGTCACTATGACATTGAATTGTCCTGTAAAAAAGGCTATATGTAAACTCCAGGTAACAGCTATTTAAAGATGTTCTATTCTTGTCACCAAGACATTGAATTGTCGTGTAAAAATGGCTATATGTAAACTCCAGGTAACAGCTATTTATAGATGTTCTATTCTTGTCATTATGACAATGAATTGCCGTGTAAATATGGCTATATGTAAACTCCATGTAACAGCTTTTTATAGATGTTCTATTCTTGTCATTATGACATGTTTCTAAGACAGTGACCCAATGTTCTCAACTTTTAACTGCTTGTTTCCAAGACAGTGACCCAATGTTCTCAAGTTTTAACTGCTTGTTTCCAAGACAGTGACCCAATGTTCTCAGGTTTTAACTGCTTGTTTCCAAGCCAGTGACCCAATGTTCTCAAGTTTTAACTGCTTGTTTCCAAGACAGTGACCCATTGTTCTTAAGTTTTAACTGCTTGTTTCCAAGCCAGTGACCCATTGTTCTCAAGTTTTAACTGCTTATGGTTCTTTACTAATTTAATAAAACCTGTTTGTCATTAATGTCTTGAAAAATGTTTCGCCATCTTATTTCCAGGATGGTCGAAACAATGAACACCAGAACGTCCAGTTTCAATTTGCGACCATCATATTATAAACATGAAAATGTTTCATGACTATTTCCAGATTTTGATAACTGTAGACAGAGGTAAATGCAGTGATTAGGAATCGATGCAATAACCATATCCCTAACAGCTAAGGCACCGAAGGAAAAGAAACACAGGCATAATACAACGGCACCATACGAGGAATACCGCCGAAAATTTTGTCGCGTCACAGGCATTATACAACGGCACCATGCGAGGAATACCGCCGAAGGTTTTGTCGCGTCACAGGCATAATACAACGGCACCATACGAGGAATACCGCCGAAGGTTTTGTCGCGTTACAGGCATAACACAACGGCACTATACGAGGAATACCGCCGAAGGTTTTGTCGCGTCACAGGCATAATACAACGGCACCATACACGGCACCATACCGTCGAAGGTTTTGTCGCGTCTCTAGGGGTGCATAATACAACGGCACCATACGAGGAATACCGCCGAAGGTTTTGTCGCGTCTCTGGGGGTGCATAATAACGGCACCATACGAGGAATACCGCCGAAGGTTTTGTCGCGTCTCTGGGGGTGCATACTACAACGGCACCATACGAGGAATACCGCCGAAGGCTTAGTCGTGTCTCTGGGGGTGCATAATTCAACGGCACCATACCAGGAATACCATCGAAGGATTTGTCGCGTCTCTGGGGTGCATAATACAACGGCACCATACGAGGAATACCGCCGAAGGCATTGTCGCGTCTCTGGGGTGCATAATACAACGGCACCATACGAGGAATACCCCCGAAGGTTTTGTCGCGTCTCTGGGGGTGCATAATACAACGGCACCATACGAGGAATACCGCCGAAGGCTTTGTCGCGTCTCTGGAGGTGCATAATACAACGGCACCATACCACGAATACAACCGAAGGCTTTGTCGCGTCTCTGGGGGTGCATAATACAACGGTAGCATACCAGGAATACCATCGAAGGATTTGTCGCGTCTCTAGGGGTGCATAATACAACGGCACCATACGAGGAATACCGCCGAAGGCTTCGTCGCGTCTCTGGGGGTGCATAATACAACGGCACCATACCAGGAATACCGTCGAAGGTTTTGTCGCGTCTCTGTGGGTGCATAATACAACGGCACCATACGAGGAATACCGTCGAAGGCTTTGTCGCGTCTCTGGGGGTGCATAATACAACGGCACCATGCGAGGAATACCCCCGAAGGCTTTGTCGCGTCTCTGGGGGTGCATAATACAACGGCACCATACGAGGAATACCGTTGAAGGCTTTGTCGCGTCTCTGGGGTGCATAATACAACGGCACCATACGAGGAATACCACCGAAGGTTTTGTCGCGTCTCTTGGGGTGCATAATACAACGGCACCGTACGAGGAATACCACCGAAGGCTTTGTCGCGTCTCTGGGGGTGCATAATACAACGGCACCATACCAGGAATACCACCGAAGGCTTTGTCGCGTCTCTGGGTGTGCATGATACAACGGCACCATACCAGGAATACCATCGAAGGTTTTGTCGCGTCTCTGGGTGTGCATAATACAACGGTACCATACGAGGAATACCCCCGAAGGTTTTGTCGCGTCTCTGGGGGTGCATAATACAACGGCACCATACCAGGAATACCGTCGAAGGTTTTGTCGCGTCTTTGGGGTGCAGAATACAACGGCACCATACGAGGAATACCGTTGAAGGCTTTGTCGCGTCTCTGGGGGTGCATAGTCACCATACGAGGAATACCCCCGAAGGCTTTGTCGCGTCTCTGCGGGTGCATAATGAAACGGCACCATACGAGGAATACCCCCGAAGGCTTTGTCGCGTCTCTGGGGGTGCATTATACAACGGCACCATACGAGGAATACCGCCGAAGGCTTTGTCGCGTCTCTGGGGGTGCATGATACAACGGCACCATACGAGGAATACAATCGAAGGATTTGTCTAGTCTTTGGGGTGCATAATACAACGGAACATACCAGGAATACCGTCGAAGGCTTTGTCGCGCCTCTGGGGGTGCATAGTCACCAAACGAGAAAATTTAGGTCAAGGTAAAACATTGATGCTTGCAATTCCTATATACCAGCTAGCATCAAACAGCGGGCAACATCGGGCCGATCGCCGTCGGCCCGACGTTGGCCCGGCATTCTTTGCTGATTGGGATGCAAACTTGCATCAATTATTATTAATGAAGCACAAATGAATTTCCACATTCGGATGAAAGCTGGGATTGACGCAGTAGTTCACAAAGTCAATGAACCACAAAATGTAGGTCAAGGTCAAATATGGATGCTTGAATTATAGTTGTTCATTAATGATGCTCTTATAATTTTTGAGAAATGAACTTGACCATTTGGTTGAACGCTAGAATGTTCGCAACTGTTCAAACAGTCATTGAACCATGGAATGTAGGTCAATGTCAAATATGGATTGTTTCATCAATGTGTAAATCCCAACATGAAAATTGTACCCAGTATCATGAATGAGCCTCTTGCAGTTCTTCAGAAATGGACTCTAGGGAGAATGCACATACCTACAACATCAATGAATCATGGAATGTAGGTCGATGTCAGATATGGATGGCTGCATTAATGTTTAAATCCCAAGATGAAAGTTGTACCCAGTATAATGAATGGGCCTCTTGCCGCTCTTCAGAAATGGTCTCGAGTGTGAACGTATATGCCTACGTCAATGAATCATGGAAAGTAGGTCGGTGTCAGATATGGATGGTTGCATTAATGTTTATATCCCAAAATGAAAGTTGTACCCAGTGTCTTGAATGAGCCTCTTGCAGTTCTTCAGAAATGGTCTCTAGGGTGAAAGCACATGCCTACAACATCAATGAATCATGGAATGTAGGTCGATGTCAGATATGGATGCTTCATGCGAAAAGGCTTACTGAAAATTAAAATTGAGGTTTATGTAATGTTGGTTGGTGCCTGATGTTCTGTCTCTGGTTGGGCCCATCGGAGTACTGTTGGGCCCATCGGCCCATACTGATGACTTTCTTTTGCTCCAGCATTTCATTGGCTCTTGCTGTTCCAGCGTAAAGGCTTACTAAGAATTAGGGGAAATTTAATTTTATGCAATGTTGTTTGGTGCCTGATGCTCTGTTGCTGGTCTGGCCCATTGGAGTCTAAGTGTTGGTTTTCTTTTGCTCCAGCATTTCAGTGGTTTCTTGCTGTCGAGTCCTCACCGTTGTTTCATCTGTACTGATGAGTTAGGAAACAGAAGTGAAGGCAATGATCGGGCATCGATACAATTAACCCACAGCTCCCATCCGTGACACCAACAGGAAAGAAACACAAACGTGAAATAACTAGACCCTAATGGAAACATCTTTAGCGGAAAGCCAAAGGACAGATACTTTTCCACAAGATGGACAATTGCCTATCCAAAACAATATAATATAAGCGATACACACACTCAAAGACAAACCATAACAAAAATGAATCACGGCATTGGAACAGTCAGTGAAACGAATTCCACTGGGCTGCTTAAATCGAGTTTACGCAGCTGCAATCCTCGCCCTTACTTCCGTCGCGATTTAGATACATAATTTGTTCAGTACGCACGAATGCCTCCTAACTAATCAGTGCAACGTCTCCGAGAACAAAAATCAAACGACCAAAGGGATGAAACAACGGTGAGGACTCGACAGCAAGAAACCACTGAAATGCTACAGCAAAAGAAAACCAACAGTTAGACTCCGATGGGCCCGACCAGAGACAGAGAAGCCTCCGTGGTGTAGTAGTTATGCTACTCGCCTTGTAAACCAGGGATCGCAGGATCGATCCCGGGCTTCTCCAGACTTTCGGATGAGTCTTTAAACCGAGGTCCCGTCTCCGTATGACCTTAGCTGTTGGTGGGACGTAAAACTAAAACTCACTCACTCACACCCGACCAGAGACAGAGCATCAGGCACCAACCAATATTACACAAAATTCTCTCAAAATCTCAGTAAGCCTTTATACACACGGGGTATTCGACTACCTGGAACGCAGACGGATACCAGAAACGCCGACGGAAAAAAGACAACAAACATTCGTGGTGAGTTGAACAAATCGCATTTTACGGGCATATATTAAATAGATGCCCACAGATGTTGATAGCAATCTGTTTCGCAGTGTCTCGGAATACTTTCCACGAACTATGGATGCAAATCCTTCTGTCAATGACGAATTATGACCAATTTTATTCGGCAAAATATAGATGCTTGATGCAAGTCGACAGTTTTTTTAGTTTTACAGCAATAATTCGTGTATAATTTCCAATGTTTCCTGAATAGCATAAAATATTAATGTATTGAGTACCTGCCATGCGTTATTAGAATAAGCAAAAAGCAGGATTTTAGAATTATAGATGTGAATTTCTTGATGAGGGTGTTTGAATAAGGATACCAATGACGACCCGCACAGATACCACGCAATGCAGACGGCACAAAGTTATGGTTACCATTGACGTGGAAACCACAAGCGTGGAATAATAAAAAAGGAGTAAAATACATTCTGTTTTCGTTTAATTGGAAAGTTAATCCAGACACTGAGTCTTACCACAGTGTACCTCGACCAAAGAGGGTATTCTCGATGTAGAAGGGAAGGCAATGACCAGGAATCGATACGATTGCCTTTCGCTTTTCGCCAAAAGACACCAACGTGACGGTTTTTCTTAATACCACATGTGTGCCATATTCACGCATATGACTTTATATAGCGCACATGACCCGTCAATTCTTATTAGGTGTCATAAATCTGTGATTTCATAATGTTAGATACTTTTACGATCAAATAGGCACGATTTGTAAATTTCCTTAGGTATATTAATAGCGTAGTCCCACAAAACAACCACGGGCATGAATTCAGTCCTTCTCGCTACCTTTAGTCCACGCAGAGTACTTTTAAATTCATTATTTTGACAGATAAATATGAATATACAGTCGAACTTCAATGGCTCGAACACTTTTGGGACCAAGAAAATTTGTTCGAGACCACGGTGGTTCGAGCCACAGGGGGTTGATCATTGAGCTAGGGGAGGAGGCCGAATACGGACATATTTTCAGTTTTCTTCAAAATAAATGCATCGAGGCGATTCTAGTGAGTACACAAAACATACATTTTCAAGATCAAATTAGACAATTATACAAACTATATTTATATCTGCAGTTATGGAATTTTCTTTCTAGGGACTCAAGAAAGAGTTCGACTCGGCCGAGTCATCGAAGTTTCACTGTACATTAAATTTCAAAACAGATCGTTTTTTTTTTTTTTTTTTTTTTTTTTTTTTGGTTTTGGTTTTACGGCCCTTTGAAGATTATTTCACTCATGTCGAGCCGATCGTTAATCGTACTTTTCCTCCGGAAGCATTTAAGAGAAATTGATGACTGGTTATATGGGATGTTCTATTAACACGTCATCCGTGTAAATAGTCAGAATGATAAAACACGGTCTTCACCGGAAACGCTTCCTTCAGTTTATCGCGCGCTTACAAAATCAAAATTGCGCCCGGTCCATTGGGGCTTGAAAAAAAGGTTGGGTTGCATGCTGCTTCCACGCAGAGATGAAACTGACCACACATGTGTTCTGGTACTGGTTAACTGCTTACAAGGACTAAGCCTGCCCAGGAAAGTGGTGTAAGTCAGACCGTCCAATGCATATAAACCTTTTGGTTTCTATGGATGGCAGGACTTGAGGTGTCATTTCATCTCAATGTCGGGTAAAATTCTCACAAAATTGGAAGCAGAGTCTCCAAAATAGGTATAATAGAGCTGACGGGGACGTTACCCCTAAAGTCCAAAAAAAAGTGTTCTGGGTTAACACGATCCAATTTTGTGGGACTTTTACCCCACATACTGAGATGAAATGACATCTCAAGCCCTGTCGTCCAATGAAACCAATTGGGGTTATAAGCATGGACGGTCCGACTCTCATCACTTTGCCTGGGCATGCTTAGATCCTCCAAGCGGTTTACCAGTGCTCTGTGCGGTCGGTTTCAGCTCTGCGTGGATGCATCATGCAGCCCATCTATCTCTTCAAACCCCGATAGGCGATTGCGTTTGAGTTTTACGTCCCCACCAACAACAAGATCATATGGAGACGGGACCTCTGTTTAAAGACTCGCCCGAAAGTCTGGTGAAGCCCGGAATCGATCCCACGACCCCTGGTTTGCGAGGCGAGTAGATTATCCTCTGCACCACGGAGGCTTCTAATTGACATACATGGGATATAATACCGAAACGGAATGAATACAAAGCACATGCATGTAAAACATGGTTGTTTTAAGGATGCCTTTGCACAGTATGCCGAGATGAGACCTCTCATTGGGAGCTGTCTATATCTCGCATTTTGATGATTTTAATTGAAGCATCTTTACGGAACCCGGGAAGGGACATGATTTGTTTTTTTAATATGTTGTGCGAACAAGATATTATCTTGTGCGAACAAGATAATATGTTGTGCGCACAAGATATTATTTTGTGTGGACAACATAATTTATCTTGTGTGGACAACATAATTTATCTTGTGCGGACAACATATTATCTTGTGCGCACAAGATAATATCTTGTGTGGACAACATATTATCTTGTTTGCACAGCATAGAGCTTGGGAAGTTGTGCGAACAAAACATTATCTTGTGCGCACAACTTATAAAATAATAATAAAAAAATGTCCCTTCCAGGGTTCCGTACATCTTACATAATAGCAACTATGCATTTGTTTCGCAAAATTCAAAGATGAAAGTGGCAGAAACTCAGGGCGTAAGTGTAAATATTTGGTCAGCTGTCTGAGCGAATAAGTTGTGTAGTATGAGATCAATATTTGTCAAATATGACAATGCAGATCAAGTTGAGACGCCGCAAAATCGGTGATTGGTCTACGTTCACCGTTTGCTTAAACGGCCAGTCTATTTGAAAAAAACTTACAACAAATAAAACAAAGGAGAAACCCGCCTGTCAAGTATTGTTATGTGGAAGATTCTGGTTGTCATATATGGGTACATGCATCATGAAAGGCGCCTGTGACCAGGTAAGAATCATATCAACATGTGTAGCTGTACAATCTGATTGCTTTCATATGCATCTCGGTGCAGAAATGATTTAATATGAAATGCGCAGCATGTCTAAATATTTCGAACAAACAGTGTCATGAATGTCTAGAGTTTGCTAAGAATGACAGAAATTAAGAAGTATCACGCATTTTGTGCAATAGCCTGCAGATGCACAACAGTTTTTAAACATGAACAGGTTGGAGCAACATCTATCTGTCAGCAGTTGAAACCTGCTTTCTCAGGAAAAGTTTTGACGGATTGCATTCACATTTCCTATACACGATCGTCTCGGATAAAATCCGCCACTTTTATTTGTGTAGCGGTTCTTCTTCTTCTTCTTCTTCTTCTTCTTCTTCTTACTACTACTACTACTACTACTACTGACAATCCGTTGCAGAACTTGACATCTCAAATGTGACCCGCGCGAGGTTAGAACCCACAGCAGTGAGAGACGATATGGTTAAGATAGACTATCTGAACGAAACCGCCAACAAATGCGGACCTTTAGAAGTTTAAATGCGCATATACATATATTTGCACAAGAACCACCACTGTCGATCCGGCTTCTTCAGTTTCCTGCCTCTTCAGTTTCCTGCCCTTCACAAACATCCGAAGAAAAAAAAATGGCTTGCGTCTAGAGATATACTTCTAAATAGAATAACGGAATGAAACGTCAAACATTAGAATACTTGCATGAAACCTCGAACATTTATCAGCGGATTTGTGGTCTATCTGGAAAATCCTCTATGAATGATTTATCTGGAAAATCCTCTGTGAGTTGTAATTTCTCTTTTTATCTCCCGACCGAATAGGTTCGGGGGATATAGCGATCAGCCTGGCGTCCGTCCGTCTGTCCGTCCGTCCGTCCGTAGACGCAACCTTGTGATGGCCATAACTCCTATACCCTTTGCGATTCATTGATGGTTTTTGGCACAATTGTTCACAAGTCTGAGACGGCGTGTCATGCTCAAGAACCAGAACTCTGGATGCCATACTTTTTGAGTCATCTCCCTTTTTAATAAAATAGAATGATTACTTTGTGGTGGCCATAACTCCAATAACCTTTGAGATATATTGATGGCACCTGGCACAGTTGTTCAAAAGGCTGAGACAGCGTGTTATGCACAAGAACCACAACTCTGGTTTCCATGGTTTTTGAGGTTATCTCCCTTCCAATAAAATAGAGTGACTACCTTGTGATGGCCATAACTCCAATACCCTTTAAGATATATTAATGATACCTGGCACAGTTGTTCACAAGGCCGAGACGGTCTTGCATAAGAACCACAACTCTGGGTGCCATGTTTTTTTAGTTATCTTCCCTTCCAATAATATAGAATCACTACATTGTGATGGCAACATATTGATAGTACTTGGTACAGTTATAAATGAGTTGAAGCAGGTGTGTCACGTGCCAGAACCACAACTCTGGGTGCCCTGGTTTTTTTAATTAACTCCCCTGACAATATAACCTTGTGATGGCCATAACTCCAATACCTTTTCAGATATATTGATTGTACTTGGCACACTTGTATGCAAGGTTGAGACGGCGCTTCATGCCTAAGAACCACAACTCTTGGTGCTATGATATTTGAGTTATCTCCCCTTCCAATATAACAGTATGATTACCTTGTGATCACCGTACCTCCAATACCATTTGACATATATTGGTGGTACTTGATGCAGATGTACATGAGGTTATGCAAGTGTGTCATGCTCAAGAATTACAACTCTGGGTGCTCTGGCTTTTGAGTATTCTCCCCTGCCAATATAACCTTGTGATGACCATAGCTCCAACCCCTTAGAGATATATTCAAGGAATTTGGCGCAATTGTATACAAGGAACAGAAGGGATGTCATGTGCAAGAAACACAACTGTTGGTGCTTTGGTATTTTAGTTATCTACCTTTCCAATATAACAGTATGACCAGCTTCTGATCATCATATCTCAAAAACCCTTTGTGATATATTGATGGTACTTTGTACAGAAATACATGAGCTTAAGCAGGCATGTCATGCGCAAAAACCACAATTCTGAGTGCCCTGGTTTTTTAGTTATCTCCCCCGACAGTATAATCTTGTGAATGCTATAACTGCAGTAAGTTTTATGATATATTGCTGGTTTAATTCTGGTGCACTTTCTATTGGTGAACAATCTTCTGAAGGCCATATTGGCTTTTAGTCGGGGGAATTTGCCAACTCTTCGATGGCTATTTTTTTATTATTTTATTCAATGAAATGTGGAACTATTATAGTAAAAAAAATATTAGAACCAAGGAAAGGCTCTCTGACTGTTCCTATTCATCAGTTATCTTCTGAAGATTCTTATGTAAGTATAGGAAACATGAACTATCCACACATTTCCTTAAATGGAAGTCGTTGAAATTCATAATCCCTATACCAGACACATGCAGAGAGAGAGAGAGAGAGAGAGAGAGAGAGAGAGAGAGAGAGAGAGAGAGAGAGAGAGGGAGAAAGAGAGAGTAACCATTTACTCGTCTTACGCTATTTTCACCATCGTTGTTTTTATACGGCATGGGAAATATTCAACACTGTTCATAATTTTGCTTTTTGGACCTCAAAATTAAGGTGATATGGAAGTAGGCATTGATTTAGCCATTAATTGTAAATCCGTCATTGGTATCCATCGTCTGCGTTTCATGGTAACATCAAAGAAATCCGTCTGTCGTAAATATTATCTTCTTTCAGCATGGTGCACTCAATTCCATGCTTATTGCTGCCCGAGCAACGTATGGCACAAGTATATATAGGAGTTTATTTTTGAACAAGAACTATTTTTCTTTCAAGCTACAATGACATCTTTGGATAAATCGGTTTCATTTCTGGTACTTACACTAATTATTTTAGAAATTGTGCATTTTTTGCATTTTAGTTGTCTGTAAAGACGCTTTCATGTAATCTATCGAAGCTAAAAGCACCATTACGAAGCAGCTGTGACAGTTCCAGAAGAATACAGCAAAAAATCAAAACTGATTTTTTTAATAGGGTCGCAAAAAAACATGATTTTATCGACTCACCCTCTATAAAATCCAAGGTAAACAATCTGCGTTTTTGGTATCCGTCTGCGTTCCAAGTAGTCGAATACCCCGTGTGTTATATATATAGTTACTTCCGTTGTACAACGTTCTGATGAAATGAGCCAGTGCATGACAAAACCTACAATAATACATGTGCACCTAACGTAGACTCAGATCAGCCTGCGCATCCGCGCAGTCTGATCAGAGTCTTCGTTGTGGACTCTAGCTAAGGGCCCAATGCTCCTTCATGCAGCAAGAGAAGTCTTTGGTTTGACTATATGGATGCGCAGGCTGATCAGAGTCTTCGTTGTGGACTCTAGCTAAGGGCCCAATGCTCCTTCATGCAGCAAGAGAAGTCTTTGGTGTGACTATATGGATGCGCAGGCTGATCTGAGTCTTCCTTGTACACTCTAGCTAAGGGCCCAATGCTCCTTCATGCAGCAAGAGAAGTCTTTGGTTTGACTATATGGATGCGCAGGCTGATCTGAGTCTTCGTTGTACACTCTAGCTAAGGGCCCAATGCTCCTTCATGCAGCAAGAGAAGTCTTTAGTTTGACTATATGGATGCGCAGGCTGATCTGATTCTTCGTTGTACACTCTAGCTAAGGGCCCAATGCTCCTTCGTGCATCAAGACAAGTCTTTGGTTTGACTATATGGATGCGCAGGCTGATCTGATTCTTCGTTGTACACTCTAGCTAAGGGCCCAATGCTCCTTCGTGCATCAAGACAAGTCTTTGGTTTGACTATATGGATGCGCAGGCTGATCTGAGTCTTCCTTGTACACTCTAGCTAAGGGCCCAATGCTCCTTCGTGCATCAAGACAAGTCTTTGGTTTGACTATATGGATGCGCAGGCTGATCTGATTCTTCGTTGTACACTCTAGCTAAGGGCCCAATGCTCCTTCATGCAGCAAGAGAAGTCTTTGGTGTGACTATATGGATGCGCAGGCTGATCTGATTCTTCCTTGTACACTCTAGCTAAGGGCCCAATGCTCCTTCATGCAGCAAGAGAAGTCTTTGGTTTGACTATATGGATGCGCAGGCTGATCTGATTCTTCGTTGTACACTCTAGCTAAGGGCCCAATGCTCCTTCATGCAGCAAGAGAAGTCTTTGGTTTGACTATATGCATGCGCAGGCTGATCAGAGTCTTCGTTGTGGACTCTAGCTAAGGGCCCAATGCTCCTTCATGCAGCAAGAGAAGTCTTTGGTTTGACTATATGGATGCGCAGGCTGATCTGAGTCTTCCTTGTACACTCTAGCTAAGGGCCCAATGCTCCTTCATGCAGCAAGAGAAGTCTTTGGTGTGACTATATGGATGCGCAGGCTGATCTGATTCTTCACTGTGCACTCTAGCTAAGGGCCCAATGCTCCTTCATGCAGCAAGAGAAGTCTTTGGTTTGACTATATGGATGCGCAGGCTGATCAGAGTCTTCGTTGTGCACTCTAGCTAAGGGCCCAATGCTCCTTCATGCAGCAAGAGAAGTCTTTGGTGTGACTATATGGATGCGCAGGCTGATCTGATTCTTCACTGTGCACTCTAGCTAAGGCCCCAATGCTCCTTCATGCAGCAAGAGAAGTTTTTGGTGTGACTATATGGATGCGCAGGCTGATCTGATTCTTCGATGTGCACTCTAGTTAAGGGCCCAATGCTCCTTCATGCAGCAAGAGAAGTCTTTGGTTTGACTATATGGATGCGCAGGCTGATCTGATTCTTCGTTGTACACTCTAGCTAAGGGCCCAATGCTCCTTCATGCAGCAAGAGAAGTCTTTGGTTGACTATATGGCTGCGCAGGCTGATCTGATTCTTCCTTGTACACTCTAGCTAAGGGCCCAATGCTCCTTCATGCAGCAAGAGAAGTCTTTGGTTTGACTATATGGATGCGCAGGCTGATCAGAGTCTTCCTTGTACACTCTAGCTAAGGGCCCAATGCTCCTTCATGCAGCAAGAGAAGTGTTTGGTTTGACTATATGGATGCGCAGGCTGATCAGAGTCTTCCTTGTACACTCTAGCTAAGGGCCCAATGCTCCTTCATGCAGCAAGAGAAGTCTTTGGTTTGACTATATGGATGCGCAGGCTGATCTGATTCTTCGTTGTACACTCTAGCTAAGGGCCCAATGCTCCTTCATGCAGCAAGAGAAGTCTTTGGTGTGACTATATGGCTGCGCAGGCTGATCTGATTCTTCCTTGTACACTCTAGCTAAGGGCCCAATGCTCCTTCATGCAGCAAGAGAAGTGTTTGGTTTGACTATATGGATGCGCAGGCTGATCTGATTCTTCCTTGTACACTCTAGCTAAGGGCCCAATGCTCCTTCATGCAGCAAGAGAAGTCTTTGGTTTGACTATATGGATGCGCAGGCTGATCTGATTCTTCGTTGTACACTCTAGCTAAGGGCCCAATGCTCCTTCATGCAGCAAGAGAAGTCTTTGGTTTGACTATATGGATGCGCAGGCTGATCTGATTCTTCGTTGTGCACTCTAGCTAAGGGCCCAATGCTCCTTCATGTAACAAGAGAAGTTTTTGGTTTGACTATATGGATGCGCAGGCTGATCTGATTCTTCCTTGTACACTCTAGCTAAGGGCCCAATGCTCCTTCGTGCATCAAGACAAGTCTTTGGTTTGACTATATGGATGCGCAGGCTGATCTGATTCTTCCTTGTACACTCTAGCTAAGGGCCCAATGCTCCTTCATGCAGCAAGAGAAGTCTATGGTGTGACTATATGGATGCGCAGGCTGATCTGAGTCTTCCTTGTACACTCTAGCTAAGGGCCCAATGCTCCTTCATGCAGCAAGAGAAGTCTTTGGTTTGACTATATAGATGCGCAGGCTGATCTGATTCTTCGTTGTGCACTCTAGTTAAGGGCCAAATGCTCCTTCATGCACCAAGTCTTTGGTTTGACTATATGGATGTGCAGGCTGATCTGAGTCTTCGCAGGGTGTACATGTAAAATGTAGGAGATGCTGTGTCCCGGTGCAGGCTGATCTGAGTCTTCGCAGGGTGTACATGTAAATTGTAGGAGATGCTGTGTCCCGGCACAGGCTGATCTGAGTCTTCGCAGGGCACACATGTAAATTGTAGGAGATGATGTGTTCCGGCGCAGGCTGATCTGAGTCTTCGCAGGGTGTACATGTAAATTGTAGGAGATGCTGTGTCCCGGCGCAGGCTGATCTGAGTCTTCGCAGTGTGTACATGTAAATTGTAGGAGATGATGTGTTCCGGCGCAGGCTGATCTGAGTCTTCGCAGGGCGTACATGTAAATTGTAGGAGATGCTGTGTCCCGTCGCAGGCTGATCTGTTTCTTCGCAGGGTGTACATGTAAATTGTAGGAGATGATGTGTTCCGGCGCAGGCTGATCTGAGTCTTCGCAGGGTGTACATGTAAATTGCAGGAGATGCTGTGTCCCGGCGCAGGCTGATGTGAGTCTTCGCAGGGTGTACATGTAAATTGTAGGAGATGCTGTGTCCCCGCCTGAGTCTTCGCAGGGTGTACATGTAAATTGTAGGAGATGCTGTGTCCCGGCCTGAGTCTTCGCAGGGTGTACATGTAAATTGTAGGAGATGGTGTGTTCCGGCGCAGGCTGATCTGAGTCTTCGCAGGGTGTACATGTAAATTGTAGGAGATGCTGTGTCCCGGCCTGAGTCTTCGCAGGGTGTACATGTAAATTGTAGGAGATGTTGTGTCCCGGCTGATCTGAGTCTTCGCAGGGTGTACATGTAAATTGTAGGAGATGCTGTGTCCCGGCCTGAGTCTTCGCAGGGTGTACATGTAAATTGTAGGAGATGGTGTGTTCCGGCGCAGGCTGATCTGAGTCTTCGCAGGGTGTACATGTAAATTGTAGGAGATGCTGTGTCCCGGCCTGAGTCTTCGCAGGGTGTACATGTAAATTGTAGGAGATGTTGTGTCCCGGCTGATCTGAGTCTTCGCAGGGTGTACATGTAAATTGTAGGAGATGCTGTGTCCCGGCCTGAGTCTTCGCAGGGTGTACATGTAAATTGTAGGAGATGCTGTGTCCCGGCGCAGGCTGATCTGAGTCTTCGCAGGGTGTACATGTAAATTGTAGGAGATACTGTGTCCCGGCCTGAGTCTTCGCAGGGTGTACATGTAAATTGTAGGATATGCTGTGTCCCGGCGCAGGCTGATCTGAGTCTTCGCAGGGTGTACATGTAAATTGTAAGAGATGCTGTGTCCCGGCCTGAGGCTTCGCAGGGTGTACATGTAAATTGTAGGAGATGCTGTGTCCCGGCCTGAGTCTTCGCAGGGTGTACATGTAAATTGTAGGAGATGCTGTGTCCCGGCGCAGGCTGATCTGAGTCTTCGCAGGGTGTACATGTAAATTGTAGAAGATGCTGTGTCCCGGCCTGAGTCTTCGCAGGGTGTACATGTAAATTGTAGGAGATGCTGTGTCCCGGCGCAGGCTGATCTGAGTCTTCGCAGGGTGTACATGTAAATTGTAGGAGATGCTGTGTCCCGGCCTGAGTCTTCGCAGGGTGTACATGTAAATTGTAGGAGATGCTGTGTCCCGGCCTGAGTCTTCGCAGGGTGTACATGTAAATTGTAGGAGATGCTGTGTCCCGGCTCATATTAAAACATATTGTCAAACTTTAACTATTTAAAAACCAAAAATTCTAACCTTGAAATCTGATATGTTTGCATACGTGTTTGATAAATTTAGAAACATTGATATTCCGAGGGAAATTTTAATATCGTACATAATCTGAGCCTGTTATCAAAAATAGTCGAGGTCGGAACGCGCGATCATCGATGACTCGGAATATTCACAAGTCATAAGAGATCTTGTCGTAAAAACAAAATGATTGGTGTAGACGTTGATATGATTGTAGATTTAAATATCTGTTTGTTGCATATGACAATGGTATTTCCACAGACTCGAATTTCATTTGTTCGTTCAAAAACGCACACTATGAAGTAAACTTTTGTTGCTGAGACCATCTATAATTAAGACTAGTTTTTCTTTAAGTTCATATTTAACCCATAATTGACATTGCCGTAATCAGGTTCGAATTTTTACCTCAAAATGATTTTTGTTTCTATTTAGTTTTCAAAGTGTTTTCTGAGGTTTTTGTAACATTTAATAACCATTGCAATGTGCATTTCGTTATAAATTATTTTGCGACTTCATAGACTACTTTCCGGTCTAGTCCGCATGGCTGGAAGCACAGGAAAATAGAGGGATAAACAGACTAACCATGTATTTTTCCAGCTACCTGGTTTGTTTCCTCCGATTGTAGCCCATCAGCTGTCCATGGCAAATCTGAACTCTCTTTAACGCACGATGTGTACTTTATTTTTCCACTGGTTTCAAAAATATAGCCTCGAAGAGTCTATCAGTTCACATATTCCACGGCCATACTTTGTCAACACAAACAAAACAATGAATCAATAGTGACGTTTACTTTAGTTTGCGTGACGTCATATATATTGAAAGAAAACACTGCCATATTTGATAACTAAAAGTGCAGACTGTAATGCCTGGCAGCGCACAATATTCTTTTAACTGTCAGTCGCAGTCTCAGGTTCAATTACTGTTAAGCCATCTCAGTGAACAAATAGCCTGTGCAAGCACCCATAATTAGGGTCTTGCACTCAACAGGTGTAGGCCTACTGGTAAACTGCTTAGAGGATCTAAGGCTGCCCAGGCAAAGCGATGCGAGTCGGCCTGTCCATGTTAATAAACTCTATTGGTTCAATTGGCGGCGGGGTTTTAGTTGACATTTCATCTTAAGGTCGGGTAAATGTCCCACAAAATTGGAAGCGACGTCTCCAAAATGACATTTACAGTGTTGACGGGGACGTTAAACCTCAAATCAAACAAACAATAATCAAGCATATGCAAAAGGGTGTACAAGAAAAAATCCCTTTGATCTGTTTCGAATATAAAGATGATGGTTTAGGTTGTGCCACACGGAGCCTTTGTATGCCCACACATCCACCATCATAACAGAATTTTGTCAATGTACCGGCTCCAGCCAATCGGGCTGCATGATGCTTTCACGCAGAGCTGGAACCGACCGCACGTGAGAACTAGTAAACCGCTTAGAGGGTCTAAACCTGCCCAGGAAAATGGGTCCGAGTCGGACCGTCCATGCTTATAACCCCTATTGGTTTCGTTGAGCGGCAGGGCTTGATATGTCATTTTAAGGTCAACATAATATTGGTCATTTTGGAGAGTTTACTTCCCAATTTGTGGGTCTTTTTACCCGACATTGAGATGAAACCTGACAGCCAGTGAAACCAATCTATATGTTTATAAGGACCGTCCGTCTTGCACCACTTTACCTGGGCAGGGCGGTCTACTCGTACTCATGAGTGATTGGGTTAGTATCATGCAGCACAATCTTTTTCTTCAAGGCCAGGTCGGGGCTATCATGCATTGTAGAGACTATATATATGAGAAGTTTTTTGGGCGACGCCTTTGAAGTGGTGTAGCACACTGAAGTGATTCAGCTACGATTACAAAGGCCCGCCCCCCAGAACAGAACTCGCATGACAAGACATAAAGCACAATGGTGAAATGCATTAAGCTGAGAAAAGAGCCTTGAGGAACACCGACCTTCAATTCGAATTCTTCAATGGAACCAACACAAAAACGCATACGGCTCCGCGAATTAGCATACACCCACTGGACCATTCGAACATTCCACTCCTCCACTTCAAATTTTCTCTGTGCCTCCCAGATGACTTTCCGAGACACTCAACCAAATGCCTTCTCAAGGTCCACGAAAGCCACTATGTGGGAATGCAACTGCCATTTTGGTTTTCCGCTAGTGATGTTTCCAATACGGTCTAGTTATTCATGTTCGTGGTTCTTTCCCTTTGGTGTGTCTGATCGGAGGTGTTGGGTAATTGTATCGATTCCAGGTCATTGCCATCACTTCTATCCACTTTCGGAAAGTAAAAGGATAACTTATCTCACCTCCCTTTCACAGTTTGCATAAACAGGCAATAGATAATTAAATAGCGTTTCCGGTCAATATGGTGGGCTTCTCCAGACTTTCGGATGAGTCTTTAAACCGAGGTCCCGTCTCTGTATGACCTTAGCTGTTGGTGGGACGTAAAACTACAACTCACTCATTCACTCCGGTCAATATGGCATGAAAAAAAAACTTGTCAAAATTATAGGAAAAAAAATAATTAGAAGTGTTTCTACTTTCCCTATAACGTTGGCAGGAACTTAAATGGGGAAAAAGGAAATTTTTATATTCTTTTGCATCAGCTTATTGTATTTTTTTTTTTTTTTTTTTTTTTTTATCAATTTCAACCCAATTCATTAGGGGTTGGGGTAATAAATCGTCAAAAAAGAAAGCTAAAAATGTATAATAATGTTTCCCAGGTATATTAATAACATACATCTGAGATTGTTTGAACGTCTGCGACAATGTTAATGGCTTCATATCTTTTAAACATGAACAAAACGACAATATGGCTATATCAGAACATGCATTTTTTGGCCAGAAAAATCCATTTTTCACACCATAAAACTTATAAATGAAATTGTGTTTCAATTCTAATGAATTACTTTGATTCATATCACATTAAGGAAGCAAAAGTATGTGCAATAATAAAGGTATAATCCTTGTTCTTGTCATTTAAAGTACCGGCCCCGATAGCTCAGTTGGTAGAGTGTCCGCTCCGGGGAACGGGAGGTCTCGGGTTCGATCCCGGGCCGCGACATACCAAAGTCGTTAAAAATGGTACTAGCTGCTCATCGCTTGGCACTCAGATTTACGGGGTAGAGCTAGGACTGGTCGATCCAGTGTCAGGATAATGTGACTGGGTGTGGTATCATGTAATGTGTCTGGGACATGATACTTCAGTGAGGCAGCACTATAAACGTGAGCATTGAGCTCCCTGTCGCAACCAGACACCGTCGTGATATGACTGAAAAATTGTTGAAAGCGACGTTAAACCCGAATTCACACACACACACACTTGTCATTTAAACAATATCTTAATGCTTTTTTAGCCATTTTCATTGGGGGTGGGGTAATTTTTTTCTGCAATATTTCTCTCAGATGCCTGGTGACATGGTCAAATTTCACGCCTATTTCGTGTATCTAATATTACTACACAATATATGTAAAAATAAGAAAAATCTAAAGACGAAAAATGCATTCTTTTTTCAAATATAGCGAAAATTGCATCTCAAAACAGCAAAACATGCAGAAAAGGACATTTGTAAATAGCTGTTTCGACAAAAATCTGTGAAAGAGTTTGTCTTTCACACATAGGTACGCAAACATGACATTTTCCTGCATTGTGTTTTTTTTAACCAAACTTGGAAATACTGTTTTAAACAATTGTTATCGACAATTTGTCAATGACTGGGGTAATTAATGAAACATTCGATAAATTAGAAAACAGTACCCACCTTTAAGGCTAAAAAGCTCGAAAAAAAAGCCTGGTGTGCCTATATTTTTATACCGGCAAACGAGTGCAGAGATTTCAAGCTACAAAATATAAGCAAATAAAAAAAATCGAAAGAGAAAAGAATTACTCCCCACCCTCCTTAATCCTGCCCAGGCAAAGCGGCGCGAATCGGGTCGTCCATGCTTATAAACCCTATTGGCTTCAATGGGCGACAGGACTTGAGATGTCATTTTATCTCAATGTCGGGTAGAAGTCCCACAAAACTTGGAGCAACGTCTGCAAAATGACCTATACAGTGTTGACGGGGACGTTAAACCCCAAATCAAACAAACAAAATATGTGACAATGGAATCTTCCACCTAGTAAGTTTGTAGTGGTCTAATTTTATTTATAGGGGTGTCAGGTTTTTTTTTTTGTTTGTGGCAAATTTAAAAATAAAGAATGTTCTTTTAGCAAACAGTGTAGATCCAGATCAGACGCCGCATACTGTGGTGTCTGATCTGGGTCTGCACTGTTTGCCAATGTCCCCAAAAATGGCCGCTAGGCATTTAAGGGGTCTAGTTATTCATTCATTGCACCCAATGTCCTTTAGTAAGAGGTCACATTTTCAGCAAGTGGTCACAGTTTGTACTGTTCAAAAGTTGTTGGTCTAAAAGACCACATTTAAACAGTCCCAGAAGTTGTTTTAATATAGGAATTTGGCTGTACTTCTAGCTTATCACGAAAAACACGCATATATAATTTTGACCCCCTTAGACCCCTTATCTGTATCTAAACTATAACGATTGTTTCAGAATGGGGATTGTGTGAAAACACCAAAAGACAGTAACAATGTAGATGGACCATCTTATCTCTATCTTAACTATAAGCACATGTAACTGTGTGAAGTAGAAGTTTACAGGGCTAAAACAATACAGTTAACAGTTGCCAAGAGACTTTTGGGGGATTTGTGAACTACATGTATCGTATTTATAGCTATTCTCAGGGGGAGATCTTCTCGAACTGTATCAAATTGAGATCTTCTAGAATTGTATCATATTGAGATCTTCTCCAATTGTATCATATTGAGATCTTCTCCAATTGTATCATATTGAGATCTTCTATAATTGTATCAAATTGAGATCTTCTAGAATTGTATCATATTGAGATCTTCTCCAATTGTATCATATTGAGATCTTCTATAATTGTATCATATTGAGATCTTCTATAATTGTATCAAATTGAGATCTTCTAGAATTGTATCATATTGAGATCTTCTCCAATTGTATCATATTGAGATCTTCTATAATTGTATCATATTGAGATCTTCTACAATTGTATCATATTGAGATCTTCTATAATTGTATCATATTGAGATCTTCTACAATTGTATCATATTGAGATCTTCTCCAATTGTATCATATTTTCTTTTTTCGGTATTAGTAACAAAGTTTGACGGGCCTCAGTGGCCTAGTGGATAAGAGCCCTGACTCTTAATGATTAGATATCTCACCGCTGTGGTTCAAGCCTCGCTCGGGTCACATTTGAGACGCCAAGTTCTGCAACGGAAGGTCAGGTGTTTTTCACCGGATACTCCGGTTTTCGCCCACCTCTGGTTAACGATCGGCTCGATAGGAGTGAAATAATCTTGAAAGGGCTGTAAAACCAAAACCAAAAAGTGACAACGTTTACCTAGACCATTTGGATAACGAAACACGCCTATATAATTTTGACACTTTAAACTCAACTTTTAAACAGTAAAACTGGCATTTACAAGGGTAGACAATATTTTTTCTTATTTCTTCTCAAAAACATAGATTGTGGGCACTCGTTAGAACCGCCTGGCTGAGGCGCCGCCTGGCTGAGGCGGTTCTAACGAGTTCCCTCACGCTGAGGCGGTTCTAACGAGTTCCGACAATCTATTTTGAGCTCACCTGGGCCGAAGGCTCCAGGGGAGCTTATAGTATAGTGGGTCCTCCGTTGTCCGTCGTCCGTCCGTCCACACTTTTGAGCAGCTATATCTCTGCAGCCTGCAGGCTGATCTCAATCATTTCTCATCTGTAGCATGCCTCTGGTGGGGCATTGATGACCTAACCTTTTTTTCGAAATCACACTGAAACTTTGGTTGCTGTGGCAATCACATGGTCCCATAGACTTACTATGGGAAAATGCTTGTCATCACCGTAGCCCCTTCAGTTTTGATCGGATCTTTCTGAAACTTATATGAAAGGTGGCTGGGGATAAAAACTCGGATGGGTTCGAAAACCGGCCAAGTCGGCCTATTTATCTTAGAGTTACGTCCCTGTGATTGCTGAAAATGCCAATTTTTGACATTGTCATCACCGTAGCCCCTTCAGTTTTGATTGAATCTTTCTGAAACTTATATGTAGGGTGGGTGGGGATAAAACCTCGGAGGAGTTCGAAACCAGCCAAGTCGGCCTATTTATCATAGAGTTACGTCCCTTTGATTGCTAAAAATGTCGTTGTTTTGCCTTGTCATCACCGTAGCCCCTTCAGTTGTTATCGAATCTTTCTGAAACTTATATGTAAGATGGCTTGGGGTAAAACCTCGGATGAGTTTGAAAACTGGCCAAGGCGGCCCATTTATCATAGAGTAACGTCTCATTGATTGCTGAAAATGTTGATTTTTGACCCTTCTCTTTTTCTGAAATTTATATATAAGGTGGCTGGGCATAAAAATTCGGATGAGTTCGAAAACCGGCCAAGTCGGCCCATTGATCATATAGTTACATCCCCTTTGATTGCTGAAAATGTCGATTTTTGACCTTGTCATCACGTTAGCCTCTTCGGTATTGATCGGATCTTTCTGAAACTTATATGTAAGGTGGCTGGGGATAAAATCTCGGATGAGTTCGAATACCGGCCAAGTTGGCCTATTTATCATAGAGTAACGTCCCTTTGATTGCTGAAAGTGCCTATTTTCGACCTTGTCATCACCGT
Source organism: Lucinisca nassula (assembly GCA_963580285.1). NCBI lineage: Eukaryota > Metazoa > Mollusca > Bivalvia > Lucinida > Lucinidae > Lucinisca > Lucinisca nassula. Next base: position 2,351,237 of record OY757020.1, on the reverse strand, counting down.
AGCTGCTTCTGTTTTGATCGGATCTTTCTGAAACTTATATGTAAGATGGCTGGGGAAAAACATCGGATGATTTCGAATACCGGCCAAGTCGGCCCATTTATCGTAGAGTTACGTCCTTTGATTGCTGAAAATGCCGAATTTTAGCTCACCTGGGCCGAAGGCTCCAGGGGAGCTTATAGTATAGTGGGTCCTCCGTCGTCCGTCCGTCGTCTGTCCGTCGTCCGTCCGTCCACACTTTTGAGCAGCTATATGTCTGCAGCCTAATCTCAATCCTTTCTCATCTGTAGCATGCCTCTGGTGGGGCATTGATGACATTAGCTTTTTTCTTAAATCGCATTAACACTTTGGTTGCTATGGCAATCACAAGGTCCCATAGACTTACAATGGGAAAATGCTTGTCATCACCGTAGCCCCTTCAGTTTTGATCGGATCTTTCTGAAACTTATATTTAAGGTGGCTTCGGATAAAACCTCGAATGAGTTCAAAAACCGGCCAAGTCGCCCATTTACTATATAGTTATGTCTCTTTGATGGCTGAAAATGTCGATTTTTGACCTTGCCATCACCGTAGCCCGTTCAGTTTTGATCAGATCTTTCTGAAACTTATATGTAAGGTGACTGGGGATAAAACCTAGGATGAGTTCGAATACCGGCCAAGTTGGCCCATTTATCATAGAATTACATGCCCTCGATCGCTGAAAATGCTGATTTTTGACCTTGTCATCACCATACCCTTCAGTTTTGATCGGATCTTTCTGAAACTTATATGTAAGGTGGCTGGGGATAAAATCTTGGACGAGTTCGAAAACAGGCCAAGTCGCCTTATTTACTGTATAGTTATGTCCCTTTGATGGCTGAAAATGTCGATTTTTGACATTGTCATCACAGTAGCCCCTTCAGTTTTGACCAGATCTTTCTGAAACTTATATGTAAGGTGACTGGGGATAAAACCTAGGATGAGTTCGAATACCGGCCAAGTTGGCCCATTTATCATAGATTTACGTCCCTTTGATTGCTGAAAATGCTGATTTTTGACCTTGTCATCACCATACCCCTTCAGTTTTGATCGGATCTTTCTGAAACTTATATGTAAGGTGGCTGGTGATAAAATCTTGGACGAGTTCGAAAAGAGGCCAAATCAGCCAATTTATCGTAGAGTTATGTCCCTTTGATGGCTGAAAATGTTGATTTTTGACCTTGTCATCACCGTAGCCCCTTCAGTTTTGATCGGATTTTTCTGAAACTTATAAGCAACCTCGGATTAGTTCGAAAACTGGCCAAGTTGGCCCATTTATCATAGATTTACGTCCCTTTGATTGCTAAAAATGCCAAATTTTGACCCTGTCATAGCCGTAGCCCCTTCAGTTTTGATCGGATCTTTCCGAAACTTATATGTAAGTTGGCTGGGAATAAAACCTTGGAAGAGTTTGAATACTGGCCAAGTCGGCACATTTATCATAGAGTTACGTGCCTTTGATTGCTTAAAAATGCCTATTTTCGACCTTGTTAGCACTGCTACCCCGTTAGTTTTGATCGGATCTTCATGAAACTTACAAACAAATAAGTCAGGCAGAAAAGCTCGGGGGAGTTTGAAAACTCGTGGGGTTTGCCTATTTGTCACATAGTAACATCCCTTTCATTGCAGCAGTTAATTGCTTATTTTTGAACTTGTCATCACCATAGCCTCATCAGTTTATATGAGATCTTAGCAAGTCAGGAATAAAAGCTTGAATGAGTTTTGAAAACTGGTGAGGTCAGCCTATTTATCATAGAGTACATTCTGCTTAATTTGCAGAAAATGCTTACCCTGTCATCACCATGTCCTTCCATTAATCCTTCAGTAAAGGTTGGCACTTCCTGAAACTTTGAATCTGTTAGCTCAGGTGAGCGATACAGCTTGGTCCTCTTGTTTGAGTGAGCAAGTGTGTGTTAAGTTAACAGCTAAAGTCATACGGGGACGGGACCTCGGTTTAAAGACACATCCGAAAGTCTGGAAAAGCCCGGGATCGAACCCACGACCCCTGGTTAATGAGGCGAGTAGCTTATCCACTTTACCACAAAGGCGTCTATCTATGTTTTGGGCAGAAATAGTTTTCGCTTCTCTCTCTCTTCTCTCTCTCTCTCTCCTCTCTCTCTTCTCTCTCTCTCTTGTTGTCTTCTAATTTTCGTTTCTCTCTCTCTCTCTCTCTCTCTCTCTCTCTCTCTCTCTCTCTCTCTCCTTGTTCTTTCTTATTTCTTACACAGCCATAGATAGTCAATGTTCACAGGAGACATCTTTTCTCTCAACGTATACATGTAAGTGTGGTTACCCAAAAATACACATTGTAAACCTTGAACTATATACAAATCACCATATATTTTAACCTCAAAAGTCGTGGATTTCCAAGAAATGTGCAATTTTGAAGCGTATTTAAATGTCTGCAGTCGGCGAAAAAAATATATTATCTCATTTACATTAACGTGTGATTACCCATGAAAGACAAAAAGTACAAAAAATAAATAAATAAATAACAGACTGAGTGAAGATAACAATCCAAGCACAAGTTAATAGGGGGGGGGGGGGGGGGGGGGGGCAAAAAGTGTGTGGGGGGGGATACGGAGATACACCTGACTCTGATGATACATGGAGTACCGTTTAACTACTATGCATATTTCTGTCAGAAATACCGGATGTTCCAAGGAGGTCGGGGTGAATAATGAAGATCTATAAACGCTCGAAAATATTTGCTTATAGCTACATTATTTTTCTTTATTGCAGCCCAGATGAAACATGTACCTCACACATGGGGATGTTTGCACAGGCTGGAGTGACGTCACAACTGGAAATCGACAGCTACACCTTGCTTACTGACACATGAGTCCGTGGCGGAGAAGTCTATTTATGATATTCATTAGACAGTATATAAAAGTGGGGTTTAAGGGGGTAAAAATGATTAAGGTGTGTTTTCGTGGTGGGTCTCTGAAAACCAAAATAACATTCCTTGTTACTGATATAAACACCCCATTAACCCATATATGCCTAGCGTCTTTTGGGGGCATTTTGCAAACATTGCAGACCCAGATCAGACGCCACAACGAGCGGCGTCTGATCTGGGTCTCAACTGTCTGCTGAAAGTGCATATTACTGCTAACAATACAAATCTGACTTCCCTATAATTGGACATGGAACACCCCAAACTGATAAGCTTGAAGATTCCGTTAAATGATGCATTGAATTACACAAACGACCTTTACCGCGTACTTTTAACCCATTTTATACTGAATAGAATCATCAACGTTATATCAGTATAGCACAAGTCCATTCCAAAACTTAGGGTTTCAGGTTGTGGCTTCTTCAAACTTTATCTGAAAAATGGCTGAATCTTTCGTAAACAATCGGTGTAGGCCCTGGTCTAATAAGACGCTGCGTTCTGTGGTATCTGATCTCGGTCTGGTTTTGGGGAAAACACTTGAAATTATTAAGAAATACTTCGTCCTGGTTCTTTCCTGTTAAACTATTTAATGGCGTACATACCAGAAGTGACGTTATGCATAGTAACGTCGGTGACGTACGTTACCGAAAAAATAAATGCTCCTTGTACATAAAGACGTTAAGAAAATGCGGCAAATCACGACATTTTGGGGGCCGAAAAATGTAATATTACATTTCACCGAAAGTATTTTGATTACGCATCACATAACTTTGATTTGTAAATTCAAGATTAATGAAAACTATAATTTTAATAAAACTGAAATTAGATTCACTATGTTAAAAGTATCTAAGTTTCACAGGATTGCACACAAGATTTCTGTTTTGCGAGTTTGTTTCTAGACTCGGCAGTTATAAATAAATCTTAACGTAGGCTGTCACCCGTAGTAGGGTCTTGTAGCAACTGTACCTATCCACGTTTATGACGTTCAGTATGTTCGGTTCGGCTGAACTATTGTTTTCGCACGTCGTCGTCGCGTCACCTTGCAAATGGGCGGTTACTGTAGCGTCGTTCTTACGTACAGACTGAACGGTGAGGTTTCACATATCCACACTGGCCAAAGGTTGCGTTCGCAGATTCATGCTGGTCCGAACTCCCACAGGTCGTTGCTTTTAGTTGGTCGGCGGTTATTCCTCTAGTCAAATGATCTGCAGGACTGTCGTATGTTGGGCAGTTTTTTCCATTTATATGGATCTGTTATCTCGCGAATCTCTGACGCGTCGGGCAACAAAACGTTTCAAATGTTTTGACATTGAGAACCAATGCAGGCCAACCTGGCTGTCTGACCAAAAATGTGATATCTATCTTAGGCAATAATTCTTGTAAATGTGTTTCGCAAGATTGGCTCCAGTAAGAGCTGCCATAAGCTCAAGTTGTGGAAGAGTCAAAGACTTCAACGGTGCCACACGGTTCTTTGCCATAACAAGTCTTGTAATGTCATCGTTACAGATGTATGCTGCAGCTCCGTATGCTCCGATACTTGCATCAACAAAAATGTGCAATGAAAAGTCGTTGTTTCTGCCTGGAAGTAGTTTTCTGCTGAATTCCATAGCTGTTATGCTTCTGTCACGAGTCAGGGACCGGAAATGATGATTGATCACCTGTGAGCAATCGTATCTCCGGTTATGGTCGACTGACGTGAATCCGCGAGTGGAATACGGTGTTGAGTGGGGAAAGCCAATGATTACTATCAGTCAATTTTCACATGGATATGTTTACAAATGATTGATACAAAGCTATTTCAAGAGTTGATTGAAAGAGTAAAAAAAAAAAAAAAACAAGAGAAAAAAAATGATTTTACAAAAACAAAAAAAAAAAAAAACAACAAAAAAAAAAACTTATCTTGGCTTAGTCATGTCTCTGATCCTGGACCCACACTATACTTCCGCTTCCGCTCCCGACCATAGAATCGCTCCTCCGAAAATGAAGTGTCACTACCGGTGCTACACACATGCCCGGTATCTCTAACTGCCTATATTCGATCAGTCCTACACCAGTTACTTCCCGTCGGAGTACACTGCCAAAACATCCCCAGATCAGACCCAGTGCCGATCCGAACGTAAACGTCGGTATGCTTGTGTTAATGTCCACCCAGTATCAGCCCTAGTGCTGATATAGCGTAATCGTATTACACCCCTTTCAAATTCAGTGGTGTGTTGTTCCCATGACTCCCCTCGGTTCCATTTAACCATTTTCAGCATTTTAATGACGTCACCATTGATGAACCGTGACTCAAGATATTGAATACAAGGTACAGGTCACAGGTCACAGGGGTCTGAAATGTAATAACCTGTTCTTAGTCAATTGAATAGATGATAACCAGCCCCAGTCAGACGGGATCACAGCGTAATCAGACTCAACCCCAAGAGCGCTATATTTAATGTACATACAACAATAGACAATAAGTGTCGCGTTATAAAGGTGTAGTGTGATAAATATTTACTGTAACATAGACATGGCGAATGTTTGCATATCTCGAGCTTAACGGCCCAGTCAACACTATCGTAGGTCATTTTGAGCTAGTCAGTTAAACTATCCACACCCTTCCTGGGAAAGCCCACACACAAGCGGCCAACTAGCACAATGTACATACTTTTGCCCCAAAACTGACAACTCCTTTCTTGAATCAGCAGAAGGGCATGGACATGACGTAGAATCGATGAAGTTTCAACCTGCATGACCACAATCACAACCACAACGGACTCAGTACTGTGCACAGTTCTATATAATTAGTACAATACATAGTTTGTTTTTAAACCCCACTTATAAAATGTAGCAAACGACAGCGTTCAGTATGTTTTCAGCACACCCAAAAAGAATAAACATAATTCACTTACCAATTGCCAATGTCGATTCCTGGCCCAGCTAAACGCCCTCAGATGTCGAAACCTTGTGAGTGTCAAGTCCAAGAAATAGACCACTTATATACCCCGCTATTTACATAATAACGACATACCACGTGCAGCACATGCACAAAGCAACACCTAGGTGAAAATGCAATCTGTTCCATACTGCAAATAAAACACTGGAAACAAAGCTAAAAAAAAACATAGCTACCAAGATGTTTCCCTGAGATGATACCAAGATGTCTCCCTGAGATGCTATCACGATTTAGGAACAGCATACACCCTGAACAAACAACGCATATGTACTTATTAGAATATCTGCTCAATAGTTACTAATCGATTTGCCAACCACAGGCCCAAAATTATATATGGACTGATACAAAACTGCAGACATGATGCATGCGGTACCGTGCCAAGCAAAAATGGACTTTAGGTAATCTAAACAGATACACGAATAGACGACATGCATTGTCGCAGAAACTGATGATGCTGATGATACTGATGTACAAACATGAACTATTATGATAGGACTTCAAACAATGCACAATTCGTCAAACTACACTGACAATACCACCACTGGGTATCAATACACTTTTCTCCTGACACACACCTTATAAAACTTAAATCCCAGTTACCGTATATACTACCGATTTGAACTGTAATATCAATGTATAATGCAACTAAACGTGACAGCTTCTCAAGTCATGTGCAAGTTGGCTCCAAGTATCTTGAAAATCGGTCGGCAGCGGAAAATCCCAGTCATATTTAAGCTTCCATAAGTCTTGCAGCAGCAATTTGGCGCGAATTGTAAAGGGACTGAGTAATCCAAGGGGGTCGTAGATCTGAGATGAGTATTTCAGAATCAACCTCTTTGTGACATCCGTCAGGATAGGAAAGTCACGTGCAGCAAGCGTGTCTGTTGCTGGTACCCAACGCAACCCTAAGACTTTGTTGACGGCCCCGTTATCTAGGACACCTTCCCATCTCGCTTTCTTCTCTCAGGATGTTGCTGTTTGATGTCCACGATCTCATGTTCATCCCTGCTTCAGACAGAAGACTTCTTGCATCACGAACGTACTGCAGGGCATCTGATTCTCTCTGAAAGCTAGAAATCACGTTGTCAACGTAGAGGTCCCTTTCTATGGCATGAGAAGCGTCGATATTCTTGTTGAGCTGCAGGTGTTTGAGAAGCGTAGCATTCAGCATAAATGGAGAACAGATTGCCCCAAATAATACAGGGTTGGCGCGGTATGTAGCAAGTTGACTGTTTGGATTTGCTGGATCATTAGGCCATAGGAATCTCGTAAAATCACGGTCTTTCTCGTGAAGTCCAACGTGCAGGAATGCTTTCTCAATGTCAGTGGTCACTGCAAATGCATTAAGTCGAAATCGCACTAAGATGCTGGTTAAGTCGTTGATAATTGGTGGTGTTGATTCAAGACAGTCATTAAGGCTAGGTTGGCTTTGAGACTGACAACAGCTGCAGTCATACACAATTCTGACTGGAGTAATAGATGACTTTTTCTTGACAGGTGGTGGGGTATGAAGTGTACTTGCGACGGCGGTTCTTTCTCGACAGGAACCTTCTCTATAAATCCCCCTCTCTCCTGATCCCTGATGATTGTGTCATACCTTTGCAGGACTTCCGGTTCCCGTTGTAATGGGTTAATGGTACTCTCAGTTCTTTTCAGCGTGATGTCGTAGTTTGACGGCAGGGCTACATGGTCTTGTTTCCAAGGTAGTTTTGCATAGTATCTGTCGTCTCTGAGCTCAGTTGACTCGTCCTGGTACTGCTTCGTGTAATCCGTAGCTTTCACATCTGATTTTTCAGAGACTATTCCCATGCTTTCTAGACTCCAAAAGCGCTCAAGTGCATTCTCTTCCGGTATACGGGAGGTGATGACGTTCAAAATGTGCTTGGTTGGTCTCCCGTTATTAATGGTAGGTGTGTCCGAAACCGGCCCAGAAAGCAGATATCCAATCTTCGACTGTACGGCTGTAGGTCCATTACCGCGAATGATTTCATCTTCCACGATGTCCCAGTAGTGATCTGCGCCGATTAACAAGGAAATGGTAAATGCGGTATATCGTGTTACCGGTTGTGAGAGTGTTAACCCTCGAAGATATGGTGTGTGTGTGAATTCGGGTTTAACGTCGCTTTCAACAATTTTTCAGTCATATCACGACGGTGTCTGGTTGCGACAGGGAGCTCAATGCTCACGTTTATAGTGCTGCCTCACTGAAGTATCATGTCCCAGACACATTACATGATACCACACCCAGTCACATTATCCTGACACTGGATCGACCAGTCCTAGCTCTACCCCGTAAATCTGAGTGCCAAACGAGGAGCAGCTAGTACCATTTTTAACGACTTTGGTATGTCGCGGCCCGGGATCGAACCCGAGACCTCCCGTTCCCCGGAGCGGACACTCTACCAACTGAGCTATCGGGGCCGGTCGAAGATATGGTAAGTCCCGGACAAATTGTAGTTTGCTAGTGTCGATGGGTGCTGCTATGGACGATACAATCAGCACGCGGATAGGAATCTTCTGATTGGAATCGGTCATCAGAAATACAGTTGATGTCTCTAAGTGATGTACCTCGTTGCTGTTGCCCCCGAATGTTGACAAGCAAACTGTTTGTGTGTCATCTCTGGGAAGTTGTAGTTCATTGGCTAAATTAGCAGTGATAAATGACCTTTGGGAGCCTCCGTCAAATAAAATGGGTGCGTCACAGTGGGTGCTTGAAGAACTTACGGTGGCTATTGCTGTCTATATTAGTACTCCCGCGGAAGACTGTGGTGTTGCTGCATGAAGATTAGCTGCACCATTTCTCGGCGTCTGTATATCCGTAGGAGGGTTGTTGGGCTGTTGATTAGACGGCGACGTCTGACGTCTGTGGCATATCTGACATCTGCGTTTACATTTGCATGCTGAAACTTGGTGTCTCCCTAAGCAGTTGAAGCACAATTTGTTCCTTTTTACGACCGCTACATGTATACGAGCTTCTGCGTTCGCATATTTCTGGCAATTTACGACTACATGCGGTCTATCGCAAAAGACACATTTGACAGGCGGTCTGGGCTGAACGCTCGGTTCCGCTGAATCGGATCTGTTACTCTGCTATGGTTTGGACTTTGCACCCGCTAAAAATGAGGCTGTAGAACCGTATGATTCAACGTCCGGATGATTTCCTGGAAACCCGGCCTCAATAATGTTGATTTTTCTGTTTATGGCCCGTCGTAACTCATCAAGTTGCCAATCGCTGTCTCCGTGTTCACGTGCAAGATTGTTCCTAATTTCGCCCTGAACTTTGTCCAAAACGATTGGTACGAGCAAGCTACCATACGTGTCTTGAAATATGCCTACGGACTCCAGACCACGAATATACGTCTCAATCTTGTCGTAAAAATGTCTCTATGCAGACTATTAGTCGGCGTCGGCATTTGTAGCAAAGCTTGCATAGTGGCATGAGTAATCTTGTGCTGCTGTCCGTATCTCTCTTTCAATGTCACCATTAAATGTAGGCAATGAAAGTTTGGGCAATCTATGACATTGTGAAGAACTTGACGAGGTCTGGCTTAAAGTTCTATGAATCACCTGCGGACTCGGGGTGCTAAAGCTGCATGTACATCGGTCGCGGACTGAGCATCCCTAGCACTCAACAATGAAGGTAAGTCCCTTGCAGCTGCTCCTCCATGGATTTCATTTTTGATTTTTATTTGCCTTCGCTGCGGCTGGTGTTGTGCCGTGTGGCGGCCGTAAAACATCAACCATAGTGCAGTTTATATTTTACTTTTGGTCCTTTGGGATCGGCGTGAATATTCTGAGAAATCAGAAATAAATTATTGGTTTAGACTCATATTCTAGACCGGTTTTTAATTATTTGGACCCCATTTTGGTTTATATCAGTTTCCTGTTTGAAATTCGCAAATTTGCAGTATGTTTCCTTTGGCTTTCGTTGCCGGATCATTAAAGGGTCACTGATGAGGCTTTATTAGCCGAAACTACGTAGTATGACCCGTCTTCTTTCTTATGAATGTTTTCATTGCTCTTAAAGGATTTCATTTTTGATTTTTATTTGCTGTACGAACGGAGTTCTCGTATGCTAGTTTCTAAAAACGTATAATCCTCACCTTGAATAATTTCCTCTTCAATCCCTGCAACATCCGTCTGTTCCAGAATCTGTTGGTTGAGTGTTTGAAGCGTCTCTGCCTTAGCGGTGAGTGCCTCCAGAATAGCATGAAATTCCGTCATCGTTGATTTCCCTTTCGCCTCCTCAATCTTGTCCAACTACTGCTGAATCACCCGGCCGTGGCCCTCTCGAATAGATCGCAACTTCTGTAAATCCATTTTGTTGTTTGTTCACGGCACCAATTTGGGGAAAACACTTGAAATTAATAAGAAATACTTCGTCCAGGTTTTTCTCTGTTAAACTGTTTAATGGCGTACTTACCAGAAGTGACGTTATGCATGGTAACGTAGATTACGAAACCCTAACAACGTCGGTGACGTACGTTACCGCGAAAATAAATGCTACTTGTACGTAAAGACGTTAAGAAAATGCGGCAAATCACGACACTGGGGTAGAGTCCATCAAAACATGCAGCGAAATCGGGTAGGCCAAAATCTGCATCTTGTAAAGAAATCGTTTCCAAAATAAAGTAAATCATTGAATTAGATGCCATATTTACAGTTTGTGATATTGCACGAAAGGTAGGCATATCGCTATAAAATGTTCACCTTATTTAGAAGAAGCATTTGAAAGTTACTAGGATTTCTGCTAGATGGGTGACACGTCTGTTGACTGACGAGCAAAAGAGGCAACGGGTTAAAATGGCCAAAAAGCTGCTTCAAATGTTTCCAAAATATGACAAAAAGCAGTTTGCCAATGTCGTCACAGGTGATGAAACCTAGTAGAAGTAAAACAAAGATCAGGAATTGATACAATTAACTTACTCCACCCATAAAAGACACCAAAGGGAAAGAAATACAAACATTAAGCGACCAGACCATAATGGAAACCTAAACAAAGGAAGGCCATAAGGACAGTTACTTTCCCACAAAATGGCCATATGGCCATCCAAAACCAAAAGACACAAGTGATACATACAGTAAGTAACAAACAACAACATAAATAAATCGCCACAGAAGAGCCGCCTTGGAACGGTCAGTGGAAGATTTCCACTGGGGGGCTTAAATCGATTTGACGTGGCCACAATCCTCGCCCTTACTTCCGTCGCGATTTAGACAAATAATTTGTTCAGTCTGCATGAAGGCCTCCTAACTCATCAGTGCAACAAGGTCCATTATTTTGAGCCCGTCAGAAGGGTTAGCAATAAGATCTGGGCCACTAAACACAGCAAACGCCCAATAATTTGCCGAATGTTCTTTGAGTACAAAGAAGGTTTAGGTTTTCATTATGACCTGGTCGCTTCATGTTTGTGTTTCTTTCCCTTTGGTGTCTTTGATGGGTGGAGTAAGTTAATTGTATCGATTCCTGATCTTTGTTTTACTTCTACTTTGTATGCAATCGTCTTCTCTGGTGAAGGAGGCGCAATAAAAGTGCGGTGAAAAAGGACAAAAGCATCACAGGAAAGTACCACAAAGACCTAGTACTGATGAAACTGAAAAACTATTATCAGATACGACGCCCTGCCACTTGTTTTAAACATGTCCGTCTTCTACATGATAATGCAACCGCTCATACGTCCGCAATAGTTACGGCTTTTTTGAAGGAAGAAAAATTAACTGTTTTGCCTCATACCCACCCCCCCCCACCCCCATATTCCCCCGACCTTGCCCCATGTGATTTTTTTTTCCGAAATTGAAATCACTCCTTGCTGGGCGGAAATACCAGTCCCGACAGGCACTTGGATCTGCCATTCATTAGTACCGTATTACTGTGCCAAAATCAGCGTACCGTGACGCTTCATGAAGTGGATACATCGACTGAAACTTTGCATTTCTAGCCATGGGGAGTACTTCGAGTGTATGAAATGAGCACTTTTGGGCTAACTTGAAATTTGAAGTCTCCAGATAGAAATAAGCAATTCTTTTCGAACATCCCTCGTAAAGTCAACAACCTATCGAAAATAAATGTCAAAGTTACTCTCCGTTTATTTTCGCCTCAAATGTATTATACATGTATTTATTTCATACTGGATGGTTGAAGTTTTAGCGTAAATATCAACTGGGCCCCGTCAAGCGATTTTGGTACTTATCGCCTATGCGAGCAGCGAAGGTTCTGGCGAGCCTGCGCATCCGCGCAGTCTCGCCAGAACCTTCGCTGCTGGCTCATACAAGCAGTGAACCTTCAGACAGAAAGCCATATCCTTGGCCCCTCTGAATGGCTGGGCATGCGCAGTTAAAATTTGTCATGACGGAATGCTCGAAGACATAAATTCACTTGGTGGGGCTCAACTAACGACTTAATTGGATGCGATTGACTGCTTTGGATCAGCCGTCCAGACGTATGTAACTGGAAACTTTTCCAACTCATCTTTACCGATCGAATTCGAGAAAAAACAAATGCCAAAATAGATGTTTATACATGTATATTTACATTTCCAGTGTAAAGTCTAATGTAAACCTATAGAAAACAATTGCGTTCATACGCCCATGAACGCATCGAATCACATGATTTTCAGTGACGTTATGTGACGTCATTCTAAACCATTGTTCTCTACGGGCGTTGATGACGTCAACGCTGCTCCGCTCTTTGTAGAAAAACAGCGTGTAAATGTTTTTCAGCTTTAAAAGTTTGCCCTACAAGCATTTTTTCGCCCATTGATGAGGGGCAAATAATGTAAATATAAAAAATAAACTTAATTTTTCTGCTTTTCATGAAAGTATGAACGACAGTGGGTCGTGAGCAAAGTTTACATGAACCCCTTCGGGGTTCATTTACTTTGCACGCGACCCACTGCGTTCATACTTCCATGAACTGCAGAAAAATAAATTTCATTTCTTAAATATATGAAGGCATAGCTTATCACAGCTGAAATAATAAGTGATTACCAGTCTTGTCAGTGCGATCGATAATCGATTAGTACTCACTGAAGATTTGGTCATAATTTTACCTTACTACATAGATCCAGATAACGGGTAGTGTTAAGATTAATTCAAGGAGTGTTTCTTATTTTTTTATATAAACTTGTGTTGTGAGCACGTGTTATAGTCGACTCGATGATGAGGCGTTTCTAACAAGTACCCACAGCAAGACTAGGGAAACTTATCACTTTTTTATCGTGGTAACTTCTTCTTATCCGGAGATATGTTTCTAGCTATCTGTCTCAGCATGACCCTTACGGTATTTTATTGTGAGACTCAAAACTGTTCGTTTTCTGAATGCTTATGAGAGAGGGAATATGCCAGTTTGGACTACTGAATATAACAGACATAGATTTGTTTGTTTGAGTCGAGGTTTTACGTCCCCGTCAACATTATTAATCCTTGTCCTGCTGAGCCCGGATATGCCTTATTTTCCAAACAATAAAGATCCAGATCAGATGGCTTCTGATGAAGCCATCTGATCGGGATCTACATTGTTTGCCATTCAGATTGTGAATATGTTGCAGTAATTTGCATCAAGTAATCTAATTGGTAGATAATGGGTAGTGGGGATGGCATATATAAATATTCAGCAGGAGAAGGGTTAATGCCATTTTAGAGACGTTGCTTCCGATTGTGTGGCATTTTTACCAGACATTGAGATGAAATGACATCTCAAGCCCTGCCGCCAATAGAAACCACTGGTTTAAAGAGTGGTCCGACTCGCATCACTTTTCTGGGTAGGCTTAGACCTAAGCTGTTTACCAGTACTCAATTTCGGTCGGTTCATCTCTGCGCGGAAGCACCGTGCAGCCCAATCTATTTCTGCAGGACCCGATGGGCAATAGATATAGAAACCAATTAATCGATGATAAGTAAATAAGTATCGATTCCCGATCGATTACTATCTCATAAGTAAGTAAGAATCGAGTGTCGTTTTCCTGGAGTTCATCGATCGATTAATCGCTACTCTGCTCTGTCGTGTTCAACTTTATCTACAGTATCAATTTCCTCGAATTCAACAATTTCTAGATCATTTTTCAAGTCTCTGCTCAGTCAAGCGATTCATTTAGAAATTCAATTTTTGTTTGTTTGATTTGAGGTTTAACGTCCCCGGCAACACTGTAAAGGTAATTTTGGAGACGTTGCTTCCAATTTTGTGGGACTTTTACCCGACGTTGAGATGAAATGACATCTCAAGCCCTGTCGCCCAATGAAACCATCATGGACGGTCCGACACGTACCGCTTTGCCTTGGCAGGCTTAGATCCTCTAAGCGGTTAACCAGTACTCGTGTGCGGGTCGGATTTAGCTCTGCGTGGAAGCATCGTGCAGTCCATATATTTCTTCAAGCCCAGATGGGCGGGGGCCGATTAGAAATTCAATTGATTAAAAACAAAAACACTGGTGATGTTAAGTCAACGTGGTTTAACGGAGTTTGGATTTAACCCAAATTGTGCGAAAACCAAAAAGACAAAAAATACAAGTATATTAAATGGCAATTCGAGAGTGGTTGAACTTTTTAAACCCGAGGCACACACTACATGACCATATGCTCACGCTAGTCGCAGCAAAAACTTCAGAGACAAAATATCTGAAAATGGCTCTTGACGTCACCGAAGCCGACTATGAGCACGCTGCCTGAGGTACAGTAATGTTATAGTAGGTGGAGTCAGCTCAGAGTTGATGATCGATCATCAGATTATTTATGTGATCGATAATAGATTAATAATCGATAATGTTATAGTGGGTGGAGTCAGCTCAAAGTTGATGATCGATCATCGGATTATTTATGTGATCGATAATAGATTAATAATCGATAATGTTATAGTGGGTGGAGTCAGCTCAAAGTTGATGATCGATCATCGGATTATTTATGTGATCGATAATAGATTAATAATCGATAATGTTATAGTTGGTGGAGTCAGCTCAAAGTTGATGATCGATCATCGGATTATTTATGTGATCGATAATAGATTAATAATCGATAATGTTATAGTGGGTGGAGTCAGCTCAAAGTTGATGATCGATCATCGGATTATTTATGTGACCGATAATAGATTAATAATCGATAATGTTATAGTGGGTGGAGTCAGCTCAAAGTTGATGATCGATCATCGGATTATTTATGTGATCGATAATAGATTAATAATCGATAATGTTATAGTGGGTGGAGTCAGCTCAAAGTTGATGATCGATCATCGGATTATTTATGTGATCGATAATAGATTAATAATCGATAATGTTATAGTGGGTGGAGTCAGCTCAAAGTTGATGATCGATCATCGGATTATTTATGTGATCGATAATAGATTAATAATCGATAATGTTATAGTTGGTGGAGTCAGCTCAAAGTTGATGATCGATCATCGGATTATTTATGTGATCGATAATAGATTAATAATCGATAATGTTATAGTGGGTGGAGTCAGCTCAAAGTTGATGATCGATCATCGGATTATTTATGTGACCGATAATAGATTAATAATCGATAATGTTTATGGTAGGTGGAGTCAGCTCAATGTTGATGATCGATCATCGGATTATTTATGTGACCGATAATAGATTAATAATCGATAATGTTATAGTAGGTGGAGTCAGCTCAATGTTGATGATCGATCATCGGATTATTTATGTGACCGATAATAGATAAATAATCGATAATGTTATAGTAGGTGGAGTCAGCTCAAAGTTGATGATCGATCATCGGATTATTTATGTGACCGATAATAGATTAATAATCGATAATGTTATAGTAGGTGGAGTCAGCTCAGAGTTGATGATCGATCATCGGATTATTTATGTGACCGATAATAGATTAATAATCGATAATGTTATAGTGGGTGGAGTCAGCTCAAAGTTGATGATCGATCATCGGATTATTTATGTGACCGATAATAGATTAATAATCGATAATGTTATAGTAGGTGGAGTCAGCTCAAAGTTGATGATCGATCATCGGATTATTTATGTGACCGATAATAGATTAATAATCGATAATGTTATAGCGGGTG
The DNA here is from genome assembly GCA_963580285.1 of Lucinisca nassula. Lineage (NCBI taxonomy): Eukaryota > Metazoa > Mollusca > Bivalvia > Lucinida > Lucinidae > Lucinisca > Lucinisca nassula. The sequence continues at coordinate 2,335,355 of OY757020.1, read as the reverse complement.
GAGTCAGCTCAGAGTTGATGATCGATCATCGGATTATTTATGTGACCGATAATAGATTAATAATCGATAATGTTATAGTGGGTGGAGTCAGCTCAAAGTTGATGATCGATCATCGGATTATTGATGTGACCGATAAAAGATTAAAAATCGATAACTGAACTGCTAGAAATATTTTCAGTGGTTTTTTTTTATGTTTTTTAGATACAAAAAAGAACTGGATGTTTCTTTGCAAAATGTATATATTTTATCGAAACAATGTCATTTTTCATAGATAACTTTTCATTTGTGTTGGTATTAATTACACGTTACACAATGATCACAATTGTCTTTGAATTCTTACAATTGTACAAAGAAATCTAGCTATGTAGATTAAGACAAAAAGGTACTAGATATTTTTTTTGTTTTTTGTTTTTGGTTTTACGGCCCTTTCAATTTTATTTCACTCATATCGATCCGATCGTTAATCAGAGGTGGGCGAAAACCGGAGTACCCGGAGAAAAAACACCTGACCTTCCGTTGCAGAACTTGGCGTCTCACATATAACCCGAGCGAGGCTCGAACCACAGCGGTGATAGACCTAATGATCAAGAGTCAGCGCTCTTATCCACTAGGCCACGGAGGCCCGTTACACGATAATGGAAAACCATAATAAATTATTTACTATACCACGATCTCATTTTAACACGGTTCCTTATCACACGATTTGGATATAGATCTGTTACAAGATGAATCCCAAATAGATTATATAAGAAAATGACCTTAAGGGGTTATATTTCTATATAATAACTAACACAGTTTCTGCTTTGGACCCCAACAATAGTGTTATAAAGAGGTGGTGTAATTTATGTTTTTGTTCTTCTACTACTGAGGACTGACTACTACTCAGGATCATCTACTACACAGAACTATCTACCCTCAGGACTGTCTACTACTCAGGACTGTCTACTACTCAGGACCCTGTACTACCAGAACTATCTACTACTCAGGACCATCTACTAGACATAACTATCTACTACTCAGGACTGTTTACTACTCAGAGCCATCTACTACACAGAACTATCTACCCTCAGGACTGATTACTACTCAGGACTGTCTACTACACAGAACTATCTACCCTCAGGACTGTCTATTACTCAGGACTGTCTACTACTCAGGACCATCTACTACACAGAACTATCTACCCTCAGGACTGTCTATTACTCAGAACCCTCTACTGCCAGAATTATCTACTCAGGACCATATACTAGACATAACTATCTACTACTCAGGACTGTTTACTACTCAGAGCCATCTACTACACAGAACTATCTACCCTCAGGACTGACTACTACTCAGGACTGTCTACTACACAGAACTATCTACCCTCAGGACTGTCTATTACTCAGGACCCTCTTTTGCAAGAACTACCTACTAATCAGGACCATCTACTAGACATAACTATCTACTACTCGGGACTGTTTACTACTCAGAACCATCTACTACAGAGAACTATCTACTACTCAGGACCATCTACTAGACATAACTATCTACTACTCAGGACTGTTTACTACTCAGAACCATCTACTACAGAGAATTATCTACTACTCAGGACCATATACTAGACATAACTATCTACTACTAAGGACGGTTTACTACTCAAGACCATCTACTAGACATAACTATCTACTACTCAGGACTGTCTACTACTCAGAACCATCTACTACACATAATTATCTACTACTCAGGACCATATACTAGACATAACTATCTACTACTCAGGACGGTTTACTACTCAGGACCATCTACTAGACATAACTATCTACTACTCAGGACTGTCTACTACTCAGAACCATCTACTACACATAACTATCTACTACTCTGGACTGTCTACTACTCAGGACCATCTACTACACAGAACTATCTACTACTCAGGATCATCTACTAGACTGAACTATCTACTACAAAGGGCTGCCTACTACTCAGGACTGTCTACTACACAGGAAGCCTCATACTACTCAGGGATGCCTACTACTCAGGACTGTCTGCTACACAAAACTATCTACTACTCAGGACTGTCTACTACTCAGGACTGTCTACTACTCAGGACTGTCTACTAATCAGGCCTGCCTTCTACTCAGGACAGCCTGCTACTCAAGACTGTCTACTATACTCAGGGCGATCTACTACATAGAACTATAAACTACTCAGGACTGTCTACTACTCAGGACTGTCTACTACTCATGACAGCCTTCTACTCAGGACAGCCTACCACTCATGACTGTCTACTATACTCAGGACCATCTTCTACATAGCACTATAAACTACTCCGGTCTATCTACTACTCAGGACCACCATTCAGATCCTGAAGTCTTCGCCCATGGTTGGTAAGCCGTATCTGGACAGTATTGTATCCGCCTTTATTCTGTCCTCTCCCGAGATACGCCTGACTGGAGCGCCACCTATCCGACCGCGTTTCACAAGCGAGCCCAGTTGTGAATCCTTGCTGAAAGCTGTGAGTGCTGAATCACATAGTTTATATCTAGATTCAGTGCGTGAAAAATTCTTCTACATTCAAACTTTTCCGAAACTAAATCTTCGTATTTGACAGCAAAAATGTTCTCATCATCTGACATCAAGTGTCTGACAAAACACATGAAACTAGCCCATAAGTGTGTGAAAACTCCAATTATGTTACAATCTGGGTCAGTGTCGAAGGCGTCGTTCACCTTCCACAACAAGTAAAATATTTCCACGATATCCTTAGGACTGCCGGGCATTTTTGAAACCATGACTAAAATGGGGGTAGGGGAGAACATTTCGCCCTAGAACCCGATCTTTTGGTTCATTTAGTCTTGTCTAGCCCGTTTTCAATAGAAGACAAAATGTACTGTTCGGTATGTGAAAACAAACTTTCTGATGACGTCATAGGTCATGGCGCAGGGGTCACGCTATGCTAAAACATGCTCACGGACTTCTTTTTTTTTTTTTTTTTTTGCGTTTTTCTCAACCTAATTTTCCTCTCGTTTTCTATCATTTTACCTTATGTACGTTTCACTCTTTTGTTCCTATTCTCGATATGTCTTTGTTTTGGCCGCACTTGTTTCGTACAGACAGCACGCCGTCTCAAAGAACATGGGGCAGAATGGCAATTTCAGAGGCTAATTTTTTCGACTTTTTGCCAGGTTTGGAAGCCTCTGGTCCTGTTCCAGTATCTCTTAGAGGATTGATATGCATGTTGCAAACAGTTGTTGGAATACCCTATTCAAAAACACCCTTATCAAAAGTATGGTTGAATATGGGAAAAGAATGAGGGTCGTTCAAAAAGTTTTTGGCAGCAATTACGCAAAAATACGCTATGGTAGTGGAAAGGATATGCGATGATACAGTTTCTTTACAGTTTCTCTACGTGAATTTGTGTCTAATATCTGGAAAGAGGTTAAAAACATCTTTCATCAAGATGGCGCAAACTCCTCTAGTTTTGAGACATATCCTTTCAACACCTTGCTGGGACTTACACAGGAGTCTAACTGAGGACTTCAGAAACTGGAGACGCTCAGTTTCAGAAATCAAGTTTGATTTTTGCATAAAATCAATGTTTGATGGTACATCTGGTTCCGCTATCAATAACATTTTGGGAACTTTCTCAAAAACTTGGCACAGCAGAGTTGATCCACATCGCCCTGTACTTGATATCCAAATTATTGGTGTTAGCTAATGCATGGAAACATGTGATTGACATTTTTATCACATTTTTGCTGTGAGAAAACTGGGCCAATTGGAAAAACGGGTTTACATCAAAACTGTAAATATTTATACCTCCATCAGTTTCAACGAATACAGCTTCTTGTTCCGTCACAGAATTTAAGGAAACGTTTGATTTGAGCACATACTCGGGCTCAACACTCGTTAAATGCAGACAAATATAATCTCTAGGGCAGGCATATTCAAACTCGTGAAACTTTCTCTTCCAGAGAACTTGTCCAAACTGAGCTTTTGTTTCATTCCTCAACACAAGTTTTTTCACCAAAATGTTAATACTATTTAGAATCGCATATAATGTGCAGTACACCGCATAAACAATTGCTGATACAATTAAGATGAACAATGATACTGCAATGTTGTATCCTTGCGCTGCTGCCATTGTCGCTAGAAATATATTCTGAAATAGAAGAAAAATATATTAAATGAGGGCCTTAAGCGCTATTCTACTATAGTTGCAGTCTTCAGGGATACCAGATAAGGAAACCCATAGTTTTAATTCTGTTCTGACTCCGGTTTCTTGCCAAGAATCGAATATTCTCACGTGTTTGATAAATGCACTGGTTGAATACGACCTCATATGCGCCGTCGTTAAGGTTGACGTCACAGCACGTTATTTGACCTCACTAATCATTCCTGTAGTGTCATCACAATATGGCGGACGTTGGTAACCGAAGTGACTGCAGTGTTAAAATCCGGGCTAAGAAGTGAAAAGTATGCAAGAAAACGAATCCTGTATGGGTGTGAAGGGTGGATAGAAAAAATCCGTCCATCGGGACCACTGTCAGGCATCACTCGGCAAGCCTCGTGATGCCGAACAGTGACCGGACAGTGACCCTCGGGACGGATTTTTCAATCCACCACTCACACCCCATTGAGGGAGGAAAGATCTAGTATGGTTGCCGTCTGTGGGGTCGGGCATCTAGTATGGCTGCCATCACGTAAACAAATTCATGAATTTAACACCCCGTAAACCAACTTTATACAGAGAAATTTAGTGTTTGATGGGGTATACATTATATTTCATATTTCCGCGCCAAGACATAGGTTGTTGGTACTCGCGTAGGCGTTTCTAACGAGCACCGGCAAACATGCGCAGGATTAATAAGAGAAAAATATTACAGATTTTCATCAGAGAAGCAACCATTTCGGAGATTATGACGAAATGCACCATGTCGAACGAGTGTGTTATAGTAATGGGGTCGCCAGATAGAAGGATGGATTCTAGAATGGTTGTCATCTTCGGGGAAGGAGGAAGGGCTCTAGAATGGTTGCCGGGAGGGAGGAAGTGATCTATCATGAATGCCGTCTCCAAGAAAAAGGATTCAAGCATGGTTGCCGTGCTGAGGGGGAGAAAAGGATTAAAGTAGGGTTGCCGTCTCCAGGCGTTGAAGAAGGATTTGGCTACTAGGATGGTTACCCTCTCCAGGGACGGATGAAGGATCCTAGGATGGACAAGCTCTGCATAGAAAGAAAAGGATTCTAGTATGGGCGCATTCTTCAGGGAAGAAGTTAGGATTATTGCATGGCCGCCAATTCCCGGTGGGGAGGATGGGATTTTAGTATCGTTGACGTCTCCATGAAGGAAGGAAGGATTTTAGAAGTTTTGACGTCAGCAGGAATATGGGCTGGATTGTAGTATGACTTCGGTCTACAGAGGGGAAAAAGGTTTCTAGTGGGGTTTTCGTCTCCCGATTCCAGAGGGGACAAAGGTTTCTAATGGGGTTTTCGTCTCCCAACTCCAGCGGGGACGAAGGTTTCTACTGGGGTTTTCGTCTCCCAACTCCAGCGTGGACGAAGGTTTTAGTGTGTTTTTCGTCTCCCGACTCCAGAGGGTACGAAGGTTTTTTGTGTGGTTTTCGTCTCCCGACTCCAGAGGAGACAAAGGTTTCTCGTGGGGTTTTCGTCTCCCGACTCAAAAGGGGACGAAGTTTTCTAGAGTGGTTTTTGTCTCTAGTGAGGGAGGAAGGATTCTAGTACTGTGGCCGTCACCAGATGGTTAGGTAGTTTCTAGTATGATTGCCGACTCCAGAGAAGGACACTGGGGAACGAGTCTTGTATGGTTGTCGACCCTTGGAGCGAAGAGGGATTCTTGTATGGAGGACGTCTCATGGGTGAGGCGAAGGATTTAGTACGGTCGCCGTCCCAAGGAGGAAGGGAATGATTCTAGTATGTTTGTCGTCCCCAAGGCGGTAATGAGGATTCTAGTATGGTCGTCGTCTCCAGGAAGAAGATAGGATTCTAGTTTGGTTGTCATCACCGGGGCGGTAGAGAGGATTCTAGTATGGTCGTCGTCTCCAGGAAGAAGATAGGATTCCAGTATGGTTGTCGTCTCCGGGGCGGTAGGGAGGATTATAGTATGGTCGTCGTCTCAATGAGGTAGGAAGGATTCTTTTCTGGAAGCTGGGCGTCTCCATGGATATAGGAAGGATCCTAGTATGTTTGTCTTCTCTAGGGAAGGAGGAAGGACTCTCTAGTATGGTTGTCGTCTCCAGGGAGGTAGGGAGGGTTATAGTGTGGAAATCGTCAAAGAAGTTTCAGTCTCCAGGGAAGGACTTAGGATTCAATTAGTATTCTAGTATGGTTGTCGTCTTCAAGGAGAGAGGAAGTACAGTTGTATGTTCAGCGTCTCCAGGGAAGGAGCAATGATTCTAGTGTGGTCTTCGTCGCCACGGCAGAAGAAAGGATTCTAGTAAGGATTCTGGTACTCTAACCCTCTCCAGAGAGTGTTGAAGGATTCAAGTATGTCGCCGTCTCAAGGAAAGAGGGGAGGATTCTGTATGGCCACACTCTACATGTATTGAGCAAGTAATTTAGTATGGTCACCGTTTCTACAGAAAGGAGAAGAATTCTAGCATTGTCAGCGTTTCCATGGAACAAGGAAGGACTGTAATATGGTCACTGTCTCCAGGGATGGAGGAAGGATTCTCATTTGCTCGCCGTCACCTGGAAAGGTGAAAGGATTCTAGAATGATGTCCGTCTCGAGGGAAGGAGGAAGGATTCTAGTATGGTTGTCGTCACCAGGGAGGAAGGATTCAAGTATAGATGGCGTCTCTAGGGAGGGAGAGGAATCTTACATGATCGCTGTGTCCATAGCCGAAGCAAATATTCTAGTGTGGTTGCCGACTCAAGGGAAGGACGATAAATCCCAATCTGGTGGCCGTTTCCAGAGTGGGAACAAAGATCTTAGTATGATTGGTGTCTCCAGAGAGGAAGGAAGAATTCCAGGACGGGAGAAAGCATTCTAGTATGACTGGCGTCTGCAGGGAGGAAGGAAAGATTCTAGTACGATTGGCGTCTCCAGAGAGGAAGGATTCTAGAATGGCTGGCGTCTGCAGGGAGGAAGGAAAGATTCTAGTATGATTGCCATCTCCAGAGAGGAAGGAAGGATTCTAGTATGACTGACATCTGCAGGGAGGAAGGGAATATTCTTTTATTATTGGCGTCTCCAGGGAGGGAGGAAGGATTTTAGTATGATTGCCGTCTCCAGGTAGGGAGGAGGGATTCTAGTATGACTGGCATCTGCAGGGAGGAAGGATATATTCTAGTATGATTGGCGCCTCCAGGTAGGGAGGAAGGATTCTAGTATCACTGGCATCTGCAGGGAGGAAAGAAATATTCTAGTATGATTGGCGTCTCCATGGAGGAAGGAGGGATTCTAGTATAACTGGCATCTGCAGAGAGGAAGGAAAGATTCTAGTATTATTGGCGTCTCCAGGGAGGGAGGAAGGATTCTTGTATGATTGCCGTCTCCAGGGAGAGAGGAAGGATTCTAGTAAGATTGCCGTTTCCAAGGAGAGAGGAAGGATTCTAGTAAGATTGCCGTCTCCAGGGAGAGAGGAAGGATTCTAGTATGATTGCCGTCTCCTGGGAGAGAGGAAGGATTCTAGAACAGTTGTCGTCACCAGGTAGGGAGGAAAGATTCAAGTATGGATGCCGTCTCCAGGGAGAGAGGAAGGATTATAGAATAGTTGTCGTCACCAGGTAGGGAGGCAAGATTCAAGTATGGATGCCGTCTCCAGGGAGAGAGGAAGGATTCTAGTAAGATTGCCGTCTCCAGGGAGAGAGGAAGGATTCTAGAATGGTTGTCGTCACCAGGTAGGGAGGAAAGATTCAAGTATGGATGCCGTCTCCAGGGAGAGAGGAAGGATTCTAGAATAGTTGTCGTCACCAGGTAGGGAGGAAGGATTCAAGTATGGACGCCGTCTCCAGGGAAGGAGAGGAATCTCAAACGATCGCTGTGTCCATACTCGAAGCACACATTCTAGTGCTGTTGCTGTCTCCGGGGAAGGACGATGAATTCCAATATGGTGGCCGTTTCCAGAGAGTGAGCAAGGATTTAAGTATGATTTGTGTCTCCACAGAGGAAGGAAGAATTCCAGGACGGGAGAAAGGATTCTAGTATGAGTGGCATCTGCAGGGAGGAACGAAGGATTCTAGTATGATTGACGTCTCCAGGGAGGGAGGAAGGATTCTAGTATAACTGGCATCTACAGGGAGGGAGGAAGGATTCTAATATGATTTGCGTCTCCAGGGAGGGAGTAAATGATTCTAGTGTGATGCCGTCTCCAGGGAGAGAGGTAGGATTCTAGTATGATTGCCGTCTCCAGGGAGAGAGGAAGGATTCTAGAATAGTTGTCGTCACCAGGTAGGGAGGAAAGATTCAAGTATGAATGCCGTCTCCAGGGCGGGAGGAAGGATTCTAGAATGGATGCCGTCTCCAGGGAGAGAGGAAGGATTCTAGTATGATTGCCGTCTCCAGGGAGGGAGGAAGGATTCTGGTATGATTGCCGTCTCCAGGGAGGGAGGAAGGATTCTAGAATAGTTGTCGTCACCAGGTAGGGAGGAAGGATTCAAGTATGGACGCCATCTCCAGGGAGGGAGAGGAATCTCAAACGATCGCTGTGTCCATACTCGAAGCACACATTCTAGTGTGGTTGCTGTCTCCAGGGAGAGAGGAAGGATTCTAGTATGATTGACGTCTCCAGGGAGGGAGGAAGGATTCTAGTATAACTGGCATCTACAGGGAGGGAGGAAGGATTCTAATATGATTTGCGTCTCCAGGGAGGGAGTAAATGATTCTAGTGTGATGCCGTCTCCAGGGAGTGAGGAAGGATTCTAGAATAGTTGTCGTCACCAGGGGGGGAGGAAAGATTCAAGTATGGACGCCGTCTCCAGGGAGAGAGGAATCTCAAACGATCGCTGTGTCCATACTCGAAGCACACATTCTAGTGTAGTTGCTGTCTCCGGGGAAGGACGATGAATTCCAATATGGTGGCCGTTTCCAGAGAGTGAGCAAGGATTTAAGTATGATTTGTGTCTCCAGAGACGAAGGAAGAATTCCAGGACGGGAGAAATGATTCTAGTATGACTGGCATCTACAGGATGGAAGGAATGCTCCTAGTATGATTGACGTCTCCAGGGAGGGAGGAAGGATTCTAGTATGATTGCCGTCTCCAGGGAGGGAGGAATGATTCTAGTATGATTTCCATCTCCAGGAGGAAGGATTCTAGTATGAATGGCGCCTCCTGAGAGGGAGGAAATATTCTTGTATGATTGGCGTCTCCTGGGAGAGAGGAAGGATTCAAATATGATTGTCGTCTCCCGGGAGAGAGGAAGACTTCGAGTATGATTGGTGCTTGCATGGAGGGAGGAAAGATTATGTTATGTCTGGTGTCTCAAGGAAGGAAACAACCTAGTAGGTCGCCGCCTCTAGGGTGAGCCTCGTGATTCTAGTTTGATTTTCGTCTACAGCGAGGGGGTAGACTTCTAGTATGATTGTTGTCTGCAGGGAGGGAGAAAGGATTCTAGTATGATTGGCGTCCATGGAGGGAGGAAGGATTCTGTTATGATTGCCGTCTCTAGGGAGCGGGGTAGGATTCTGGTATTATTGCCGTCTTCATGGAGTTGGGAAGGATTCCAGTGTAATTGGCGTCTCCAGGGAGAGAGGAAGGATTCTAGTATGGTTTTAGCCACCAGGGAGGGAGAATTCAAATATTGATGCTGTCTTCAGGGAGGGAGAGGACTCTAAAACGATCGCTGTGTCCATGGTCTAAGCAAACATTCTAGTGTGGTTGCTGTCTCCGGGAAGGAAGATGAATTCCGCTATTGTGGCCATTTCCAGCGTGGGAGCAAGGATTTACGTATGATTGGTGTCTCCAGAGAGGAAGGAAGAAGTCCAGGACCGGAGAAAGGATTCTAGTATGACTGGCATCTGCAGAGAGGAAGGAACGGTTCCAGTATGATTGGCGTCTCCATGGAGGGAGGAAGGATTCTAGTATGATTGCCGCCTCCGGGGAGGAAGGAAATATTCTAGTATGACTGGCGTCTCCTGGGAGGTAGGGAGGATTCTAGTATGAATGGCGTCTCCTGGGGGGGGGGGGGGGCAGTTAGGATTCTAGTATGAATGGCGTCTCCTGGGAGAGAGGTAGACTTCCAATATGATTGGTTATCGCAGGGAGGGAGGAAAGATTATGTTATGACTGGCATCTCAAGGGAGGATGAAAACAATCTAGTTTGGTCGCCGTCTCTAGGGTGATTCTAGCTTGTTTATCGTCTACAGGGAGGGGGTAGGCTTCTAGTATGATTGCTGTCTGCAGGGAGGGAGAAAGGATTCAAGTATAAGTGACGTCTCAAGAGAGAGAGCGTCGATTCTGGTATGATTGGCGTCTCCTGTGAGGATGGAATGATTCTGGTATGATTGCCATCTCCAATGAGTGTGTGTGGGGATTCTGGTATGATTGCCACCTCAAAGGTGTGTGTGGGGATTCCAGTATATTTGCCGTCTCCAGTGAGGTGGGAATGATTCTCGTGCGATTGGCGTCTCATGGTAGGGATGAAGGGTTCTAGTTTGGTCGCCGTCTCCAATGTGAGCGGAAGGATTTTAGTATGATTGTCGTCTTCAGGAAGGAATGGCATCTCCTGGAAGGGAAGAATAAAAAACGTTTCCGGGAACCTAATCTTATGCTCCGCCTACTTGGTTACTGTTGTTACGTCCCACAAGCTTTGCAGCCAATATGGCGGAAACAAAGAAAGTCTGTGTAGATCTCGGAGGAGATTTATCAAGCATTCCGGACAATATTGGCTTTTCTAACTTACCGAGACATAAAACTTTGATACACACACACGCACGCACACACACACACATACACACACACACACACACACACACACACACACACACACACACACACACACACACACACACACACACACACACACACACACACACACACTCACACACACAGAGCCTAACAAAAGAGCTAAGTAATTATAAAATAATTATGTGCATGATTCCAAAATATTCAGCCTGGAAAACTATCCCCAAGTTACAGCGAAGGTACATGTATTTTCTTTGCACCTCTATACATCCTGTATGCTCTAGTGAAAGACCACCTATGGGACCATTCAAAAATAGTCATAAGGTGGTCCCAATATAGGAACTTCACTGTACATGCACACATCCCACAACACACACACACACACACGCACGCACACACGCACGCATACCTGTGCACATTAAACACTTGTTTACTTAATTATAAGCACTGCGGTGCGAGTCAGCCCGTCAATGCTTATAAACCCAATTGGTTTCATTGGGCGACAGGGCTTGAGATGTCATTTCATCTAAATGTCGGGTAAAATTCCCACAAAATTGGAAGCAACGTCTCTAAAATGACCTTTACAGGGTCGACGGGGACGTTAAACTTTAAATCAATCAAATAATAAACAAACAAAAATTAATTATAAAGTATATGCCCCTCATTTCATTATATAATAATTCCACACGAGGGTACAGTACAATGCAACCGAGAGTGGTGCCAATCATATACACTGACCCTTTCATGCAATACGCATTCACTCTATATCTACTGATCCCTAATCAGACAGCCAAATGTAGAGCAGCAGCCCACTCATCAACCTCTAGATCAGAGATCATGCTGTGAGCATATACTACATGTACATGAGCCAACACACCCGCCGCATCAGTCTGCTTAATTACTCACCGAGACACGAGATTTCGCGCATCTCTCTTTCAAAAGCCAGCAGACTATAGAAAGGCAGTTGCAATCCACGAGGGCCCCAGTCAGACTGCGCAAATGCGCAGGCTGATCACAGTCCTTGTTGCCCGCATAAGCCCCAACGCTGGCCCCGCAGTACACCAGCCCATACGATATTTGTGACTGCCCTGCAGTCTGAAGAGAAAAATCTGTTAATAAAAATAAAAATGCAGTCGAGTGCCCCGACCCGGGATTGAACCCACGACCCCCGGGTTACAAAGTGAGCGACATAACAACCAGGCCCGGACCAACCAGACCGGTCAGTTATGCACTCTATATAGATATTTATTATGGTCGTACTACAGGGAGACATTTGTTTCAAATGTTTAGGAGAGACTATGTAATCTGCCCCGCCCCTGGGCTCAAACGGTTATCATCGTGGCACCAGGCACCACTGTAGTTGGAGGAGGAAAAAATCTGTTAAGAAAAATCAAGTCAAGCGCCCTGACCGGGGACTGAACCCACGACCTGGGGTTACAAAGTGAGTGACACAACGACCAGGTGAAAAGGCCCGGAGCAGTTAGACCGGTCCCTTATGCACTCTATATGTATATACATATAAATATATTTATCTAAATGTGGCCGTACTATACAAAATGGCAATTTTGACAGTCGTAATAATAAACTTCCCCACTGAAATGCCATATCCAAACTACCGCGTTTCTTTGTTTGTGGGAGAAAATGGCCGTTAGTTACCAAAACAGCGGCACTAAATAAAATCGATTTTTTCGATTGGATAAAATAGCGCGCTTGATTGACAGCTCGGAAACGTCTGTTATTGTATGATTAGTGCCATCTGTGAGGGGGGAGGGGGGGCTTCTAGTATGATTGGCGTCACAAGGGAGGAATAATTATTGTATAGTTGGCGTTTCCAAAGAGGGTGGAATGATTTTGGTATGATTGGCGTCTCAAGGGATGGTTGAAGGATCCTAGTACGTTTGGTGTCTCCAGGGAGGGAGAAAAGGTTCTGGTATGGTTGGCATCTCCAAGGAGGGAGGAATGATTCTTGTATGACTGGCGTCTCCTGGGAGGGTGGAATGCTTCTAGTATGATTGGCATCTCAAGGGAGAGAGGAAGGATTCTAGTATGATTGACGTATCAAGGGCGGGAGAAAGGATTCCAGTATGATTTGCATCTCCTGAAAGGGAGGAAGAATTCTAGTATGCTTTGCGTCTCCAGGGATGGAGGAAGGATTCTGGTATGGTTTGCGTCTCTGGGGGGAATAGGGAATCTGATATGATTTCCTTCTCCATGGAGGGAAGGATTCTAGTACGATTGCCAATTCCTGGGAGGTGAGAAGAATTCTAGTGATTGAGTTCTCCAGGGTGGGAGGAAGGATTCTAGTTTGACCGTCGTCTCCAGGATGAGTGGAAAGAAACAAGTATGATTGGCGTCTTCGTGGGGGAGTAAGGATTCTAGTGTGATTGGCGTCTCCTTGGAGGGAGGAAGGATTATGTTATGATTGCCGTCTCCAGGGAGCGAGGAAGGATCCTGGTATTATTGCCGTCTGCACGGAGTTGGGAAGGATTCAAGTATAATTGGCGTCTCCAGGGAGAGGGGAAGTATTCTAGTATGGTTGTCGCCACCAGGGAGGGAGGATTCAAGTATCGATGCTGTCTTCAGGGAGGGAGAGGACTCTAAAACGATCGCTGTGTCCATGGTCTAAGCAAACATTCTAGTGTGGTTGCTGTCCCCGGGAAGGAAGATGAATTCCGCTATGATGGCCGTTTCCAGCGTCGGAGCAAGGATTTACGTATGATTTGTGTCTCCGGAGAGGAAGGAAGAAGTCCAGGACCGGAGAAAGGATTCTAGTATGACCGGTATCCGCAGGGAAGATTGAATGATTCCAGTACGATTGGCGGTCCAGGGAGGGAGGAAGGATTCTAGTATGATTGCCGCCTCCGGGAAGGGAAGAAGTATTCTAGTATGAATGGCGTCTCCTGGGAGGGAGGAAGGATTCTAGTATGAATGGCGTCTCCTGGGAAGGAGGAAACGATTTTGTATGATTGGCGTCTCCTGGGAGGGAGGAAGCATCCAAGTATGGTTGCCGTCTCCAGGGAGAGAGGAAGACTTCCAATATGATTGGTGTTTGCAGGGATGGAGGAAAGATTATGTAATGATTGGCGTCTCCAGGGAGGGAGAAAACAATCAAGTTTGGTCGCCGTCTATAGGTTGGCCTCATGATTCTAGTTTGATTATCGTCTACAGGGAGGAGGTAGGCTTTTAGTATGATTGCTGTCTGCAGGGAGGGAGAAAGGACTAAAAAATGATTGACGTCTCAGGAGAGAGAGGAACGATTCTTGTATGATTGGCGTCTCCTGGGAGGATGGAATGATTCTGGTATGATTGCCATCTCCAAGGAGTGTGTGTGGGGATTCTGGTATGATTGCCGCCTCCAAGTTGTGTGTGTGGATTCCGGTATGATTGGCGTCTCCAAGGAGTGTGGGGGATTCTAGTATGATTGCCGTCTCCAGTTAGGTTGGAATGATTCTAGTGCGATTGGCGTCTCATGGGAGGGATGAAGGGTTCTAGTTTGGTCGTTGTCTCCAATATGAGCGGAGGATTAGGGTTAGGGTTAGGGTTAGGGTTAGGATGGAAGTCTGGTATGATGGAAGTCTCCATGGAGTGAGAAGAATTCTGAAATGATTGGCATCTCCAGGGAGGGCGGAAGGATTCTAGTTTGATTGGCGTCTCAAGGTAGGGAGAAGGATTCCAGTATGCTTTGCGTCTCCATGACTGGCATCTGCAGGGAGGAAAGAATGATTCTAGTATGATTGACGTATCCAGGGAGGGGAACGGATTCTAGTATGATTGTCATCTCCAGGGAGGGAGGAAGGAGGAAGAATTCCTTGTATGATTGGCGTTTCCAGGGAGGTGGAGGGATTTTAGTATGATAGGCATCTCCGGGGAGGAAGGACGGAATGTAGTATTATTTGCGTCTCCAGCGATGGAGGACGATTCTAGTTTGGTCGCCGTTGACAGGGAGGGAGGAAGGATTATGTTATGATTGGCGTCTCCTGGGAGGGATGAAGGATTCTTGTATGATTTGCGTCTCCGGGGAGGGAGGAAGGATTCAAATATGATTGTCGTCTCCAGGGAGGTGAGAAGGATCCTAGTATGTTTTGTGTATCCAGGGAAGGAGGAAGGAATCTAGTATGATTAGCGTCTCCTGGGAGGTCGAAATGATTCTGGTATGATTGGTGTTTCCTGTGAGGGAGGAATGATTCTTGTGTGATTGGCATCTCCTGGGAAGGAGTAAGGATTCTTGTATGATTGGCGTCTCCTGGGAGGGTGGAATGATTCTAGTATGATTGGCGTCTCAAGGGAGGGAGGAAGGATTCTAGTATGATTGGCGTCTCAACTGAGGAAGGATTCCAGTATAATTGGCGTCTCAAGGAAGGGTGGAATGATTCTGGTATGATTGGCGTCTTAAGGGAGGGAGTAAGGATTCTAGTACGATTGGTGGATCCAGTGCGGAAGGAAAGATTCTGGTATGATTGGCATCTCCTGGAAGGGAGGAATAATTCTTGTATGATTGGTGTCTCCTGGGAGAGTGGATACTTCTAGTATGATTGGCGTCACAAGAGAGCAAGGATTCTAGTATAATTGGCGTCTCCTGGGAGGGTGGAATAATTCTTGTATGATTGGTGTCTCCTGGGAGAGTGGATACTTCTAGTATGATTGGCGTCACAAGAGAGCAAGGATTCTAGTATAATTGGCGTCTCCAGGGAGGGTGGAATGATTTTGGCATGATTTGCGTCTCCAGGGAGGGTTGAAGGATCCTAGTACGATTGGTGTCTCCAGGGAGGGAGAAAAAATTCTGGTATGATTGGCATCTCCAAGGAGGGAGGAATGATTCTTTTATGATTGGCGTCTCCTGGGAGGGTGGAATGCTTCTAGTATGATTGGCGTCACAAGGGCGGGAGGAAGGATTCTAGTATGATTTGCGTCTCCTTGAAGGGAGGAAGGATTCTAGTATGCTTTGCGTCTCCAGGGATGGAGGAAGGATTCTGGTATGGTTGGCGTCTCTGGGAGGGAGGAAGGAATCTGATATGATTTCCGTCTCCAAGGAAGGAAGGATTCTAGTATGATTGCCGATTCCAGGGAGGTGAGAAGAATTATAGTGTGATTGGCGTCTCCAGGGAGAAGGAAAGATTCAAGTTTGGCCGTCGTCTCCAGGATGAGTGGAAGGAAACAAGTATGATTGGCGTCTTCGTGGGGGAGTAAGGATTCTAGTATGATTGCCGTCTCCTGGGAGGGAGGACGAATTCTAGTATGATTGTCGTCTCCAGGGAGGGACGAAGGATTCTAGTTTGGTCGTCGTCTCCAGGGTGAGTAAAAGGAACCTAGTATGATGAGCGTACCCAAGGAGGGACTAAGGATTCTTGTATGATTGCCGTCTCCAGGGAGCGAGGAAGAGTTCTAGTTTGGTAGCCGTCTCCAGGGTGAGCGGAAAGAATCTAGTACGATTTGCGTCGCAAGGAAGAGAGGGAGGATTCTAGTATGTTTGCCGTCTCCAGAGCGGGAGGGAGGATTCTAGTATGATTGGTGTATCCAGAGTTGGAGGGAGGATTCGAGTATGATTGGTGTATCCAGGGAGAAAGGAAGGATTCTAATATGATTGGCGTCACCAGTGAAGGAGGAATGCCTAGCGGTCTCCAGCGATGAATGGTTTCTAGTTAGTTCGGTGGTTCCAAGGGTAGGATAAGGATTCTAGCCGCCGGGAAGGAGGAATGATTCAAGACCGCTTCAGGGAGAAGGGAAGGCTTCTAGCACGATCGACGACTCCATGGAGGATAGAATGATTCAAGACTGGTTGCCGGTCCCAGGGATGCTGAAAAGGATTCTAGTATGATTGCTTCTTCCAAGTTGGGAGATTCTATTACCATTAACACATTGCATGTAAATGATTATACCGCTCTATTGAAAAACTGATACATAAACCTTTCTTCGATTTATGTATTTCAATGCGCATGCGCAGACAACTTAACCCATCGTTTGCAAGTGGACTCTTCCATTGCTATATGTTGGACAAGTCCATTTGTCATATAAACGGTTTTGTAGGTCACTTGTTTCGTTTTTATTCCATTTTTGACGGAAAATTCTGTTGCCAATTCCAGGGAGGTGGGAGAATACTAGTGTGATTGGCGTCTCCAGGGTGGGAGGAAGGATTCTAGTTTGGCCGCCATCTCCAGGCTGAGTGGAAGGAAACCAGTATGATTGGCGTCTTCGGGTGGGGGGGGGGGGAGTAAAGATTCTAGTATGATTGCCGTCTCCAGGGAGGGAGGAAGGAGTCTAGTATGATTGCCGGCTCAAGGGAGGGAGGAAGGATTCTAGTTTGGCCGCCGTCTCCAGGATGAGTGGAAGGAAACCAGTATGATTGGCGTCTTCGGGGGTTGGGGAGTAAGGATTCTAGTATGATTGCCGTCTCCAGAGAGGGAGGAAGGATTCTAGTATGATTGCCGGCTCAAGGGAGGGAGGAAAGATTCTAGTTTGGTCGCCGTCTCCAGGGTGAGTGGAAGGAATCTAGTACGATTACCGTCGCAAGGAAGGGAGGAAGGATTCTAGTATGATTGGTGTATCCAGGGAGGGAGGAGGGATTCTAGTATGATTGCCCTCTCCAGTGAGGAAGGAAGGATTCTTGTATGATTGGTGTATCCAGGGACGGAGGAAGGATTCCAGTAGGATTGTCGTCTCCAGGGTGGGAGGAAGGATTATAGTATGATTGGTGTATCAATGGTGGGAGGACGGATTCTGGTATGATTTCCGTCTCCTGTGAGGGAGGAAGCATGCTAGTAATATTGGTGTATCCAGGGACGGAGGAAGGATTCTAGTATGATTGCCGTCTCCAGGGAGGGAGGAAGTATTCTAGTATGATTGGTGTAACCAGAATGGTTGAAAAAATTCAAGCAGGATTGGTGTATCCTGAGACGGAGAAAGGATTCAAGTATGATTGGCGTCTCCTGTGAGGGAGGAAGGATTCTGGTATGATTGCCGTCTCCATGGAGGGGTGAAGGATTATAGTATGATCGTGTATTCCAGGGAGGTGGGAAGAATTCAGTGAGGGAGCCAGGATTCTGGCTTGGTTTCCAGGATGAGCGGAAGGAATCTAGTATGATTGGCGTCTCCAGGCAGGGAGGAAGGAATCTAGTATGATTGGCGTCTCATGGGACGGAGAAAGGATTCTAGTATGATTGGCGTCTCCAGGCAGGGAGGAAGGATTCTAGGAGGACTTCGTCTCAAGGTATGGAGGAAGGATTGCAGTATGATTGGCGTCTCCTAGAAGGGAGGAAGGATTCTGGTATGATTGGTGTATCCAGGGAAGGGAGGAAGGATTCCAGTATAATTAACGAATCAAGAGAGGGAGGAAGGATTCAAGTATGATTGGTATATCAAGGGAGGGCGGAAGGATTCTAGTATGATTGATGTTTCCAGGGAGGAAGGATTCTGGTATGATAGGTGTATCTAGGGAGGGAGGAAGGATTCTAGTATGGTTTTTGTATCCAGGGAGTATGATTGTTGTCTCCAAGGAGGGAAGAATGATTCTAGTATGATTGCAGTCTCAAGGTAGGGAGGAAGGATTCTAGTATGATTGGTGTATCCAGGGAGGGAGGATTCTAGTATAAATGGCGTGTCCAGGGAGGGAGGAAGGACTCTAGTATTTTTGGTTTAGCCAGGGAGGGAGGAAGGATTCTTGTGCGATTGGTTTATCCAGGGAGGGAGGATTATAGTATGATTGGGGTAGCCAGGGAGGGAGGAAGGATTCTAGTACGATTGCCGTCTCCAGTGGGGGAGGGATGATTCTAGTATGATTGGTGTTTCCAGTGAGGAAGGGGGATTCTAGTATGATTGATTTATCCAGGGACAGAGGAAGGATTCTAGTATGATTGTCGTCTCCAGGGAGGGAGGGAGGATTCTAGTATGATTGGTGTATCCAGCGAGAAAGGAAGGATTCTAGCATGATTGGTGTATCCAGCGAGAAAGGAAGGATTCTAGTATGATTGGCGTCACCAGTGAAGGAGGAATGCCTAATCGTCTCCAGTGATGAATGGTTTCTAGTGAGGTCGGTGGTTCCAAGGCAATGATAAGGATTCTAGCCGCCGGGAACCTTTCTTCGATTTATTTATTTCAATGCGCATGTGCAGACAACTTTACCCATCGTTGACTAGTGGACTCTTGCATTGCTATATGTTTGACAAGTCCATTTGTCATATAAAGGGTTTTGTAGGACACTTGTTTCGTTTTTCCATTTTTGACGGAAAATTCTGTTAGCAAATAGTGCAGGCCCTGATCAGATGCCACATTCTGCGTCGTCTGATCTGAGCCTGCACCGTTTGCCAACGTACCCCTTTAGGTATTTCCGGCATACAATGGTTTAAAAAAGGTTGGACCACGTCTTCTGTACATCAGTAGACAAAGCTCAGGGGAAGCCGCATTTTACAGGGTTCGCCTCCCGGTGGACACACAACGTGATCGTATCAACGTCGATACAACGTCATGAGTCGATTGACAATGCATCGACGTCGATACTACCTTGTTTCAATGTCATATTCCTATTTGGCAGTGTCTTTGCTAGTGAATTTTTTTTTCAAAGAATTGAAAAATATTAAAATATATACCAGTTTACGGAGCCCACAATACGAAACCCCCTGTGACATAGTGCATTTTTCACATCTCCGAAATTGTTCGGCCCCGCCATAGGGGCTTGAAGAAATATATGGGCTGCATGATGCTTCCACGCAGAGCTGAATCCGGCCAGCACACTAGTACTGGTAGACTGCTTAGAGGATCTAAGCGTGTCCCGGAACCGTTGTGCGAGGCGGACCATCCATGCTGATAAACCCTATTGGTTTCATTGGGCGACAGGGCTTGAGATGTCATTTCATCTCAATGTCGGGTAAAAGTCCCACAAAATTGGAAGCAACGTCTTCAAAATGACCTTTA
Source organism: Lucinisca nassula (assembly GCA_963580285.1). Lineage (NCBI taxonomy): Eukaryota > Metazoa > Mollusca > Bivalvia > Lucinida > Lucinidae > Lucinisca > Lucinisca nassula. The sequence continues at coordinate 2,315,612 of OY757020.1, read as the reverse complement.
CAGTGTTGACGGGGACGTTTAACCTCAAATCAACAAACCAACCGATATTGTTACTTTTCTGATGAAAACCCATGATATTTTTTTTTTATTTATACCGCAAACATTTGTTGCGGGTGCTCGTTAGAACCGACTCGATGAGGCGGTTTTAACGAATACCCACAATCTATGTCTTGGGGCAGAAATAAGAAAAAAATGTAAACCCCCGTAAACCCCAGTTTTCTCAATATAAAGTTGGGTGTAGAGGGATGTTCCTTACATGGACTTGTTAATGTGATAATGTCAGTCCGTCATCCTAAAGTAAAAATAACTAGCCTCAATGGCCCCGTGGAAAAGAGTGCTGCTTCTTACTCATTAGACATCTTACGGCTGTGGTTCGATCCTGGCTCGGGTCACATGTGAGACGCCAAGTTCTGCAACGGAAGGTCAAGTGGGTTTTCTCCGGGTACTCCGGTTTTCGCCCATATCTGATCAAGCCAGGGTTGAAAGGGGTGACCTTTCCGCAAGAAGATGTGTGATCGAGACATGACCTTGAAGTTAAAAAAAAGTCTTTCATTCTCTTTTTTTCTAGCCGTAGGTCCTACAGCAGTCTGGTTAAATTGACAGTACTTTACTTAAACACCAGCACTATCATAATCAAACAATGACAGCTGAGCAGACAACGCTTTCCGATCTGGGTATTCAGTGTATGATAAACCTGTCCAGATTCTATAGATAGTCATCTTGCGCAATACTCTGACCTACAATTGTCACTTCGATAAAAATAGAATGGCTATTTTCTATTAATAAATATAACAGAGGGTTTTCCAAATCAGTGATGGTCACGTGGACAATTGCAGGAATGGAAATTGTGTGGTATGTAACTTAAGATCGATTGTCGATAACAATCGTTCTAAAAATGTGATACAAAAAATAATAATAAAGAAAATAGAGAGAGTAATTAAAATAAATAAATAAATAATAAATCAAATACCTCCAACTCCGTGGCCTAGTGGTTAAGAGCGCTGACTCTTGATCATTAGGTCTCCCACCGCTGTGGTTCGAGCCTCGCTCGGGTCACATGTGAGACGCCAAGTTCTGCAACGGAAGGTGAGGTGATTTTTCCCCGGTTTTCGCCCACCTCCGACTAACGATCGGCTCAATAAAAAGTGAAATAATCTTGTTAAGGCCGTAAAACCAAAACGAAAAATGTGACAAAAAATTATAATAAAGAAAATAGAGAGTTGGTTGGTTGAATTGAGGTTTAACGTCCCCGTCAACACTGTAAAGGTCATTTTGGAGACGTTGCTTCCAATTTTGTGGGACTTTTACCCGACATTGAGATGAAATGACATCTCAAGCCCTGTCACCAAATGAAACCAATAGGGTTTATTAGCATGGATGGTCCGCCTCGCACCGCGGTTCCTGGGCAGGCTTAGATACTCTAAGCGGTTTACCAGTACTAGTGTGCGGGCCGGATTCAGCTTTGCGTGGAAGCATCATGCAGCCCATATATTTCTTCAAGCCCCTATGGGCGGGGGCCGTCAGAAGTAAATAGAGAGAGTAAATAAAATAAATCAAAAACCTCCCAATTTGTTGCGGAAACATGAACAGTATGTTAGGTTATTGTTTGTCACATTTGCTTGGCTCTTAACTATGTACACTTAAGGGTATTGGGAACACCTGGCTGATTTTTTTCCCGCCTTTTTTCAAAGGCAGGTAACTTTCGGGACTTCCTGTTCGCTTTTCTGGAAGCCCTGCCCCGCTGAAAAAGGGGTCTACTCTTACGGGAAAGAATTTGCTCCTCAGGAGCAAATTCTTTTCTTTAACAGTTGACCCCTATTGACATGGGAGACAAAAATACTTTTGGAGCGGTTGGCTCCCCTGAAGGCGTTCCCATTCCCCTTATTTTTTCTCCAATACAATATTTTATAGAGGGTGAAGCGTCCGCTTGTAAATCGATATGTACAGTTTAATATTGCACAACCCGCAGAAAAAGCGACCGACTGAAGTCGGTTGATTTTCTAAGAGTGCCCTAAAATCACCGTGTCATTCTGTCAGTCTGTCAGTCTGTCTCTCTGTCCGTCCGTAACCCGTTTGTGAAAATTGGTGATAGTGACTTAACCGCTTGGAATATTTATACAATTTTTGTCATACAGACAGATATCAATGGGATCTAACCAATGAACTTGCGAAATATTACATTCCATTTAGTATAGCCTCGCCGAGGCGAAAAATGTGAAAATTCTCGAACTGCTTCTCCTCGGAAGCCGTTTGGCCGATTGAAGTCAATTTTCATATGGAGCCTCTATGGGAAGGAGGAAATCAAAATTTGCTCATGGGGTCCAGGTCACATGACCAAAATGGCCACCAAGCCATATATGGTGACCCTGGGTTGACCTTGAACTTCTTTGTGCATAGGTCAAACTTTGACACATATGCTTTTGTATCGGTAAAGTGAGAATGCATTTTATCATGCAAACGATTCAGAATACAGTACTAAAGTATAAGATATATTTTTGCTCCTTTCGATAAGGCGCATTTATTGGGGGAACCGTTTTAGGTCCAGGTCACATGACCAAAATGGCCGCCACACCCATATATGGTAGCACTCATAAAGCTAAAAGCATCCGGCGGGTCGTGCACCTCAGCTGAAGCACTGGTTTCGATCAATGATGAGGTGTAGAAAATCAAAGGCCTTAGAGAGTTCAAAATCAAAACGTGACGAACATCCGATAGGTTTGGTCTTGTAGGTCAAAATAGTAGGCAATGGTCTCAAACGTGGTCCACTTCATGGCTTACAGGCCTCCTTAGTCTTGTGGGTAAAAGCGCATTAGGTCTCTCACCGCTGTGGTTCAGCCTCGCTCGGATCACATGTGAGATGCTAAGTTCTGAAACGGAAGGTCAGGTGGTTTTTCTCCGGGTACTCCGGTTTTCGCCCATATCTGAATAACGATCGGCTCGTGATAAGTGAAATAATCTTGAAAGGGCCGCAAAATCAAAACAAAAAAACTCTTCATGGGTTTTGAAAAAGTAGGCTCCTTTTAAAAAGCATCTAGTGACTTTGATCTTGTCGGTCTAAATTAATATGATGTGAACCAAATCCACTCAAACTTTATTCCTGCCGGTCTCGGTAGCTCAGTAGGATGCGCCGCTGACTGGTGATCAGGAGGACTCTGGTTCGATACCTACCGTTCTCGGTAGCTCAGTAGGATGCGCCGCTGACTGGTGATGAGGAGGACTCTGGTTCGATACCTACCGGTCTCGGTAGCTCAGTAGGACGCGCCGCTGACTGGTGATGAGGAGGACTCTGGTTCGATACCTGCCGGTCTCGGTAGCTCAGTAGGATGTGCCGCTGACTGGTGATGAGGAGGACTCTGGTTCGATACCTGCCGGTCTCGGTAGCTCAGTAGGATGCGCCGCTGACTGGTGATGAGGAGGACTCTGGTTCGATACCTGCCGGTCTCGGTAGCTCAGTAGGATGCGCCGCTAACTGGTGATCAGGAGGACTCTGGTTCGATACCTACCGGTCTCGGTAGCTCAGTAGGATGCGCCGCTAACTGGTTATCAGGAGGACTCTGGTTCGATACCTGTCGGTATCGGTAGCTCAGTAGGATGCGCCGCTGACTGGTGATCAGGAGGACTCTGGTTCGATACCTGCCGGGGTCGATAACATTCCTTCGTGGAGCTTGATCATGAAATCTCTTCTACGGTCATTCTCTCACTTCCAATGATTCAAGAAGGACAGTTGTCAGTTGTTAGCTAAAGAATGTACACTGTACGTATAAGTCTGCCCAGGAAAAGTGTGGACAGGTAAACTGACCTCCTAAAACTGAACTAAATGGTGTTGACTGTGTCGTTAAACTCGAAAACAAACAAATAAACTTTTATCCCTTAATAGACCCTAAGACCTTGATAAATTGATAAATTGCAATGTTTGTGATTGCCCACGCCAATGGGCGTAAGTTGCGATCCATAACAAGTATAAACTTTCACACAAAAAGAGGCCCATGGGCAGAGTTCAGGCACAGATTGCTAGCCCATATTGGCTGTCATTTTTGTTCAGGCTTACACAAAATACACATCTACAAACTCTCAACCACGACGGACCATTGCCTGTCCTATAATTCTATAATTCTATAATTCGAATAATGGATATCCATAAATCAGTCGAATTATGAATATCCATAATTCGAATTATGGAAATCCATAAATCGAATGAATATCCATAATTCAGATCGATTTTTGATATCCATAATTATCATTAATTCGAATAATGGATATCCATAATTCGGTCAATATATGGATTCCCATAATTCGATTCAGATATCCATAATTCGTCTTGGCTAGTAAATTCAATAAATACTAACTGAAACCAAAGGCTTTTGCGGTGAATTGTGAATATCCATACAGCGATTTATGCATAATTCAGATCGATTTATGGAGATCAATAATTCGAATTCTGGATATCATTAATTCGAATTATGGATGTCCATAACTATAAAAAGGGAATAAATAGTAAAAGGGCGCGCCATTATTCCTAGCTGACACACGCGTTTCCGAGCTGCACGTGGCTTGGAATTGCCTTTTAATTACAGATTTTAGCTGACACACGCGTTTTCGATCAGCATCCGGCTTATACTCAGTGTCACTGAAATTAAAAAAAAAAAAAAATACAGAAAAAAAAACACACACACACACAAACGCAGTCCTGCTTGTTTTCCGTTTTTGGCGCATTTTCACTTTAATCATGTTTATAATTTAAATTTGAACATTTTTCCCGCATATTTGTATAGTCTACATACGTGTACAATTTTAAGTTTGAAAATGCCTTCAATAGTCATAACTTATAAGACACATGTTGTCAAAGGACTTTTCATGTACAGATATGCTATAAATAAACCCACTAATCCTTAAAGCGCCATGCGAATAATAAAGCAGACGACAGTCATTTTTTGTCAATTTTCGAAGTAATTCAGGCTTTTAAGTTTTATCATAATTATCTGCAAGATAATTTGCTCGGTCTAATTTCCTCTGAACAAAATAAGAAAACAATGCAAATAATATCCGCTTCAGTCGGAACACATTACGTAAACAAGCCTATTCAAATATATTGAAAAATTTACCACCAAAAAAACTGAAAAATTGCAGATAAAAACATCTGATATTCATCATTTTTCTGCTCAAAACATAGATTGTTGGTACTTGTTAGAACCGCCTCAGCGAGGCGGTTTGCGATTCGAGGCAGTTCTAACGTGTAGTGACAAGCTATGTTTTGGAGCAGAAATAAGAAAAAAAAGAGGGTCATAGTGGCCATGGATCGCTCACCTGATCCTTATTTTAGAATCGGACCAAAACTGTGGCCTCTACTGTGTTCAAAATGTTTTTCTATGATTTGACCTACTGACCTACATTTTTACCCGACATGACCCATATTCGAACTTGACCGAGATATTGTCATGATGATCATTCTGAGCAAGATTGATGATGATTTGTATACAATTGTGGCCACTGGAATGTTCACAAGAAACGTTTACGCACGGACGACGCCGGACATCGCACAGTCACAAAAGCTCATCATGACCTTCGGCCAGGTGAGCTACAAACATAAACCCGTGTAAACCCTGGCTTTACTATATAGGCCCCGTCAAGCGATTTTGGTACTTATCGCCTATGCGAGCAGCGAAGGTTCAGGCGAGCCTGCGCATTCGCGCAGTCTCGCCAGAACCTTCGCTGCTCGCTCATACAAGCAATTTAATCAAGAGGAACCTTCTGACAGAAAGCCATATCCCTGGCCCCCTCTGAATGGCTGGGCATGCGCAGTTAAAAATTTGTCGTAACGGAATGCTCGAAGACACAAATTCGCTTGGCGGGGCTCATATAAAAGTGGGGTTTAAGGGGGGTCAAAATTTTACGGGCATGTTTTCATGATGAGGCACATTAATATATCAGTGTACTAAATGCGTGGCATGAGAAACTTGGACGAAAGTCTTCTTTGATCAGCAATATTAAAATGTTATTACTTCGGCCTCGGGCCAATACAGCAGACCTCGGACCCTGTAACCTGGGCCAATGCGAAATTATTTGATCAATGACAATTTTATTGATTGACACAATTAAAAAATATGATTATTGATTTTTTTTGACCTCACTTTGACCTCAGTCAAATATTGGCTGACCTGGTGTTAATACGGATGACCTTGATCAATACAGGATAGTCAATTAAATAATACTTTTAATCTGTTTTCACCGCCCTAATTTTATGCAGATTCTAAGAACGTGCAAATTCAATGTACGACAATATAGTTATGGTTATATATGCGTGTATTACAAGCTTAAAAAAAGTTTTCTTCGACATTAGCTTATGACAAAAGTGGAGCCGTAATTGAAAAAATATGAGCCAGCGCATGACAAAACCTACAATATGACATGTGCGCCCCATTCAAGACTCAGATCAGCCTGCGTATCCATATAGTCTAACCAGAGACTTCTCTTGCTGCATCGAGGGAGCTTTGGGCCCTTAGCTATCGTTAGAGTGCACAACGTAGACTCTGATCAGACTGTGCGGATGCGCATGTTGATCTGAGTCTTCGTTAGGCGCGCATGTCTTATTGTAGGTTTTGTCGTGCGCTGGCTCAAATTGTGTTTTTTGGGTGCAGGGAATTACTGGAATACGTCATTTGCTTTAGCAGGCATAATATGAGACTTTTGAAATGTATGTTTATATATCTTTATTGCAGGTTTTACATGGATGTTATACGACAGACTGCATGCATGGTAGTTAACCCGATCACGGTTGGCAACTTTGCTTCCTCTTTAATTGCACGCCGGTGGGTCAGGCCTCAGATTCTATGACGGTTCCAACGTAAAGGCTTATTGAGAATTAGAGAGATCTAATTCAAGGTAATGTCGGTTGGTGCCTGATGCTCTGTCTCTGGTCGGGCCCATCGGAGTCTAACTGTTGGTTTTCCTTTTGCTCCAGCATTTCAGTGGTTTCTTGCTGTCGAGGTCCTCACCGTTGTCTCACCTCTGTGGTTCTTTGATTATTTGTGTTCACGGAGATGTTGCATTGATGAGTTAGGAGGCCTTCATGCGGACTGAACAAATTATTTGTCTAAATCGCGACAGAAGTAAGGGCGAGGATTGTGGCCACGTAAAATCGATTTAAGCCCCCCCCCCCCCCCCCCCCCCCCCCCCCCCCCCCCCCCCCGTGGAAATCTTTCCACTGACCATTCCTAGGCGGTTCTTCTGTGGCGGTTTATTTATGTTGTTGTTTGTTTCTTACTGTGTGTATCACTTGTGTCCTTTTATTTTGGATGGCCATATGGCCATTT
>OY757020.1:2303302-2305802 GCA_963580285.1 Lucinisca nassula | reverse complement strand
CACACACACACCATTACCTACATGCTGCTCATTAGTCTCTCTCTCCTCTCTCTCTCTCTCTCTCTCTCTCTCTCTCTCTCTCTCTCTCTCTCTCTCTCTCTCTCTCTCTCTGGCAGCGTTGTCAAACTTAGTTGCAGAGATGAATGCCTTGACCTGCTCCATCCTTCGAATAAGGATGTAAGGTGAAAATCTTGATCCTGCCCAAACAGCACCAAAAAGATTGTTTTTCTTCTACACTGTTTTTGTAGAAGTAAAAGCCATACAGGGCTAATGTTATTTGTTAACGGTATAAGACAGAAAATAAATATCTATGTATATATCGTCGGGGCCGCGACGCTTGACCGACATTCTACGCTGACTGGGTGTCTTCCATTAAAGTTAAAGACCCCTACCTCAGTTTAGTTTTGTATTGGACTAACGGCCCAGTCAACACTATTTTATGTCATTTGTGAGCCGGTCAGTTTACCTGTCCACACTTTTCCTGGGCAGGTCTTATACGTAAAGCCACGGTCACAAATCACTATTCGATCCCCGCCCGACTACTCGGGGACTGCGATGGGGTGAGATTGGGCTGGAGTCCGGTCGGCGTCCCGCCGGATGTTGGGGCGTCGTGGTGGTCGGGAGGGGCCCGGTTAAATTTTAACTCGTAGTTAAAATTCTCCCCGAAAACTCACCGACTTCTGGGTCGGTGGCACATCGATAAAAGTCGAGCAGAGCTCGTACCGACGTCGATGTCGATGGCATCGGCTGGCATCCGGTAATCGTAAAAGCGGACCCCCGACCAATCAGATAATCGGGCAGTAATCGGCCGAGGCCCGACAGATGATCAAGCGGAATCCGCTGGACGAATCCCGGTTTCGGACTGGCGCCGCTCGATCGCTGATTGCGCTCGACTATATAAGGGCCCGATCTCCGATGGGTGCCAGTTTCTAGCAGACCAGTAGGGAGCATTGTACATAAACGTTTGATAACTGCCCATGCAAAGGACGGTACACGATCCATTGCTTCATCCACCATCAGCGGTAGCAGTTCTTCTCCCGCACACAAGGTTGCAAAGACCACATTGGCACGGTGCCGAGCCCTAAGCAGCCACTCCTGTAACCTCCGGATCCTTTCCTGGGGTGACGGTAGGTGCAGTGGTGGGATAAGAGGCATCTTGTTCCGCTTTTCTTCGAAAGTTTTCCTCGACGTCAAGAAAAAGGATGTTCACCCACCAACAGAGCTGACCCATTTGTTGTATAGGCAGGAGAGGATGCAGTTTATATACCCCTGAACAACTGGACAATTCCCGGCTGGGGTAAACCCGTCCCTTGTCCGGCGGCCGGGAACTTGGCGGACATCTGCGGAACATCGACCGATGCTCGGGGACTAGTAACAATCGCCGGGTATACGGTCGGTAACCTGCAGTGCACCGGCCTATTTCCGCCCGGCGTTTACGCCGATGCTTCCCCGCAAAACTTAGGCTGACACCGCCCGATTCCCGGCGGATGTCTCTCTAGGCCCCACACGGCATACTTTTTGCCAAAACCGAGCCAGACACCCATTTCTCGGCTTGGATAGCTCGGCCGACCACAACGTATAGTATAGCTCGGCCGGGGTACGCCGAATTTGTGACCGAGGCATCAGCAGTTAACCAGTACAGTGCACACTCTTTCGCCACTGACAACTGCCCTTCTTGAATCAGCGGATGCCCAGTGGTAGAGAATGGCCGTGAAAAATATTTCATGATCTATCTCCACGAAAGAATGCTGCCAACCCGGCAGGTACCGAACACGCGCCTTTCTGATCACCAGTCAGACGTTCATCCGACCGAGGTACTGAGGCCGATGATTATCATACGAGATATTTTGGCCAGCAATAATCAAGTGTATATAAATGTAAAGTGCAGATAACTCCATGTCAACAGACATACAACGTCTAAACAACGTCCAAGTCAACAGACATACAACGTCTAAACAACGATGCATTGACGCTGACGCAGCAAAGTCGATGCAACAACGAAATTGACATAGCGTGTAGCATCGGCTCCGGAACTTGTTACTAAAAAGTACCAGATTAATGTGGAAAATGATCATACCGACGGTAACGGGCCTCCGTGGCCTAGTGGTTAATAGTGCTGACTCTTGATCATTAGGTCTCTCACCGCTGTGTTCGAGTCTCGCTCGGGTCATATGTGAGACGCCAAGTTCTGCAACGGAAGGTAAGGTGGTTTTTCTCCAGGTACTCTGGTTTTCGCCCATCTCTGATTAACGATCGCTCGATACGGGTGAAATAATCTTGAAAGGGCCGTAAAACCAAAACAAAAAAAAAAAATAAAAAAAAAATAAAAAAAAAAAATAAAAAAAAAAAAAAAATACGGACGGCAGGTAATGACCTAATTTGGCGTTATTACGTAAAGCTAGAACCTAAAACCACTTCCCATCACGTGAACAAGTCCGTGAAATTAAGACCCCACTAAACCCCATTTTATATAAAGAAAACTGGGGTTTACGGGGAATAA